>JAVSCE010013687.1:0-56936 GCA_032199065.1 Smutsia gigantea
TTTATTCTTTTTGATGCAATTATGAATGGAATTGTTTTTCTGATTTCTCTTTCTATTAGTTCATCATTAGTGTATAGGAAACAAACAGATTTCTGTGTGTTAATTTTATATCCTGCAACTTTGCTGAATTCAGATATTAGTTCTAGTAGTTTTGGAGTGGAGTCTTTAGGGTTTTTTATGTACAATATCATGTCGTCTGCAAATAGTGACAATTTGACTTCTTCTTTACCAATCTGGATGCCTTGTATGTCTTTGTTTTCTCTGATTGCTGTGGTTAGGACCTCCAGTACTATGTTGAATAACAGTGGAGAGAGTGGGCATCCCTGTCTTGTTCCCGATCTTAGATGAAAAGCTTTCAGCTTCTTGCCATTAAGTATGATGTTAGCTGTGGGTTTGTCATACATGGCCTTTATGATGTTGAGGTACTTGCCCTCTATACCCATTTTGTTGAGAGTTTTAATCATGAATGGATGCTGAATTTTGTCAAATACTTTTTCAGCATCTATGCAGATGATCATGTGGTTTTTGTTCTTCTTTTTATTGATGTGGTGGATGATGTTGATGGATTTTCGAATGTTGTACCATCCTTGCATCCCTGGGATGAATCCCACTTGATCATGGTGTATGATCCTTTTGATGTATTTTTGAATTCGGTTTGCTAATATTTTGTTGAGTATTTTTGCATCAACGTTCATCAGGGATATTGGTCTATAGTTTTCGTTTTTGGTGAGGTCGTTGCCCAGTTTTGGTATTAGAGTGATGCTGGCTTCATAGAATGAGTTTGGAAGTATTCCCTCCTCTTCCATTTTTTGAAAAACTTTAAGGAGAATGGGTATTATTTCTTCTCTATATGTCTGGTAGAATTCAGAGGTGAATCACTCAGGTCCGGGGGTTTTGTTCTTGGGTAGTTTTTTGATTACCGCTTCAATTTCATTGCTGGTGATTGGTCTGTTTAGTTTTTCTGTTTCTTGTTTGGTCAGTTTGGAAGGTTGTATTTTTCTAAAAAGTTGTCAATTTCTTCTAGGTTTTCCAGCTTGTTAGCATATAGATTCTCATAATATTCTCTTATAATTCTTTGTATTTCTGTGGGATCCGTCATGATTTTTCCTTTCTCATTTCTGATTCTGTTTATGTGTGTAGATTCTCTTTTTCTTTTAATGAGTCTGGCTAGGGGTTTATCTATTTTGTTTATTTTTTCAAAGAACCAGCTCTTGGTTTCATTGATTTTTTCTATTGCTTTGTTCTTCTCAATTTTATTTATTTCTTCTCTGATCTTTATTATATCCCTCCTTCTGGTGACTTTGGGTCTCATTTGTTCTTCTTTTTCCAATTTCAGTAATTATGTCTTTAGACTATTCATTTGGGAATGGTCTTCTTTCTTTAGATAGGCCTGGACTGCAATATACTTTCCTCTTAGAACTGCCTTTGCTGCGTCCCATAGAAGCTGTGGCTTTGTGTTGTTGTTGTCATTAGTCTCCATATACTCTTTGATTTCTGTTTTGATTTGGTCATTGACCCATTGATTAATTAGGAGAATGTTGTTAAGTCTCCATGTACTTGTGAGCCTTTTTGTGTTCTTTCTAAAATTTAATTCTCGTTTAATACCTTTATGATCCGAGAAGTTGGTTAGTAGAATTTCAATATTTTCGATTTTACTGAGGTTCTTTTTGTGGCCTAGTATGTGGTCTATTCTGGAAAATGTTCCATGTGCACTTGAGAAGAATGTGTATCCTGTTGTTTTGGGTGTAGAGTTCTGTAGATGTCTGTTAGGTCCATCTGTTCTACTGTGTTGTTCAGTGCCTCTGTGTCTTTACTTATTTTCTGTCTGGTTGATCTGTCCTTTGGAGTGAGTGGTGTGTTGAAGTCACCTAAAATGAATGCATTGCTGTCTATTTCCTCCTTTAATTCTGTTAGTATTTGTTTCACAAATGCCGGCGCTCCTGTGTTGGGTGCGTATATATTTATAATGGTTATATCCTCTTGTTGGATTGACCCCTTTATCATTATGTAATGTCCTTCTTTATGTCTTGCTACTTTCTTCGTTTTGAAGTCTATTTTGTCTGATACAAGTACTGCAACATCTGCTTTTTTCTCCTTGTTGTTTGCATGAAATATCTGTTTCCATCCCTTCACTTTTAGTCTTTGTATATCTTTGGGTTTGAGATGAGTTTCTTGTAGGCAGCATATAGATGGGTCTTGCTTTTTTATCCATTCTATTACTCTGTGTCTTTTGATTGGTGCATTCAGTCCATTTATGTTTAAGGTGATTATCGAAAGATATGTACTTATTGCCATTGCTGGCTTTAGATTCCTGGTTACCAAAGGTTCAAGGGTTGCTTCTTTACTATCTAACAATCTAACTTAACTTTCTTATTAAGTTATTGTAAACACAGTCTGATGTTTCTTTATTTCTCTCCCTTCTTATTCTTCGTCCTCCTTTCTTTATATACTAGGTGTTTTATTCTTTGCCTTTAGTTAGTGTTTTGATGGTCTGCTTTCTTTGCTATGATTTTATTTTCTCTGGTGACAGCTTTTTAGCCTTAGGAATGCGTCCCTCTGGAGCATTTCCTTTAAGATGTCCTGTAGAGGTGATTTGTGGGAGGCAAATTCTCTCAGCTTTTGCTTGTCTGGAAATTGTTTAATCCCTCCGTCATATTTAAATGATCATCGTGCTGGATACAGTATTCTTGGTTCGAGGCCCTTCTGTTTCATTGCATTAAATATATCATGCCATTCTCTTCTAGCCTGTAAGTTTTCTGTTGAGAAGTCTGATGTTAGTCTGATGGGTTTTCCTTTGAAGGTGATCTTTTTTCTTTCTCTAGCTGCCTTTAGTACTCTGTCCTTATCTTTGATTTTTGCCATTTTTATCATTATGTGTCTTGGTGTTGTCTTCCTGGGGTCCGTTTTGTTAGGAGATCTGTGGGCTTGCATGGACTGCGAGACTATTTCCTTCCCCAGCATGGGGAAGTTTTCAGCAATTATTTCTTCAAAGACACTTTCTATCCCTTTTTCTCTCTCTTCTTCCTCTGGTATTCCTATAATGTGAATATTGTTCCATTTGGATTGGTCACACAGTTCTCTTAATATTCTTTCATTCCTAGAGATCCTTTAATCTCTCTCTGCCTCAGCTGCTCTGTGTTCTTCTTCCCTGATTTCTATTGCATTAACAGTCTCTTGCATCTCGTCCAGTCTGCTGCTGAGCCCGTCGATGGCTTGTCTCATTTCTGCATTATCTTTCCTGACTTCCCTCACTTCCTCCCTTAGTTTTTGCATATTTCTCTGTAGATTCATCAGCATGTTTATGACTTTTATTCTGAATTCTTTTTCAGGAAGATGCTGCATTTCTATCCCTCAGGTTCCTTCTCAGATGGTGCCTGCGTCTGGATTTTTGTCTGTATCATATTCTTCTGTCTTATCATGTTGATAGCAGTAGTCGCTGGTAGGTGCCACATATGTCAGCTGAGCTCTTAAAAAAAAACCACCAAAAAAACAAGCAAGCCAAAGAAAAGAAGAAAGAGAAAGAAAAGAGATAAAGAGGAAAGAAAGAAATGAAAGAAAAGTAAGGTGAAAAAGGAAAGAAAAAAAGGGAGGGGCAAGAAATAAAACAAATGAGAAAAAAAAAGGGCAAGAAATACAACAAACGAGCAAAAAAAGTGGGGGGCAAGAAATAAAACAAACGAGCAAGAAAAAAAATGCCCACCTGGAGTGGATTCTCTAAGCGTGCTGTAGGTGTCGCTGTTCCTCCACTAATCCACAGTCGCGGCCACGCCGCTTTTTGGCCAGGTTGGTAACGAATGGGAGGCTATTGTTTTCTGTATAAAGTTCCAGCATGTCTGCTCCCTTCTCTCTGTCACCAGCAACGGGGACCGAAGTTCCCCAGGACTTCCAGCCTGCAGAGCTGAGCTCGCCGGGTCGATGGTGCTCCCTCACTGGGCCCCCCACCTTTCCAAGATGGCTGCAAATGGCGCGCGCTTTTCTCTTGTCCCTGGGCACTGGCTGCACGGTCCCAGCGCATTCCTGGCTCTAAACCTGCACCTTCTGCCTCTCCAATGACGGATGCACCGTGCGATGTGTGTCAGCGCTCCCGGCGCAGACCACCTGGGCTGGTTATTTCGCGGACCTGCTCTTCCACTCCCTCCCGGCTCTGAATCCTCTCCTCCCGCCGGCGCGCTGGGGTGGGGGAGTGCTCGGGTCCTGCCGGGTCGCGGCTCCATATCTTACCCGCGTCTTGGGGTGCCGAGTCCTCTCAGGTGTAGCTGCACGTTGTGCGCTTTCTTGTGTATTCTGGTCTTTCTTTTATGAGTGGTTGTATTTGCTGTATTTTCGTAGATAAATATAGTGTTGGGAGGAGATTTCTGCCGCCCTGCTCACACGGCCATCTTCCCGGAACCCCCACATTGTCTTTTGCCCCACATGCAAAAAACGCTGATGTAACCATTGGACTACATCAGAGGCAGGCTTTCCTTCTAGGCAACACCCCTGGGCCAATGTGTCTGCTTCATCATTCCCTGGGGATGCCAAAAGCAAATGGCCAGTCACATGATATACAGTAACAGTCTTAGTCTGACCAGAGGCCCATAGGTATTGCCACAACTCTTGCACCCAAAGGGGCTGGTGACCAACTATCCAGTTGGCATGGTACCATGTCGGTAGTCACAGGGTCAAGCCCTGATAGATGGCCCAGCTGTCAGTGCAAACAACTACAGGGGAGGGCTCCTGAGTGATCATAACTATACTGCCTGCAACTCAGCCCATTGGCTGCTCTTCCCCTCTCCATCCTCCATCCATAGTGTCTCAGTCTTTGGATGGAAAGCCACAGCCCTCCACTTTGGGGGCTGCCCACGACTGGAGCCATTTTTATACTGTATACTAAGCATCTTCAGGTATAGGGGCTTTTCCCTCCTGATAAGGACTCTCAACTACCAGTGGCTCAAAAGCAAGTTCTTCCTGCTTTCCCCTGGTATACCTCACCGGCCCCAATAAGCGTTGGAGTTCTCCACTTGAGGGGCTGGTAGAGAGGGTGCTACCCTGCTGTAAATATGTGCCCCATTTGGCCAGTGTAGGTGTCTGTGCAACACCACTCCATGGCCTTTGGATCCAGTCTCTCACCCACCCCGCGATGGGATAGGTGGTTATTACCTTGGTCAGAGCTGTTCCGGTGATGGGCTCTATAGCCAGCAAGGCATGGTACACAGCAGCCAGTTGCTTCTCTATCAAGGTGTACTGGACCTCTGCTCCTTTACATAGTTGTGACCAGAATCCAATGGGTTGGTGTGTCTGTTCAAGCTGCTGCCAAAGATCCCATCCATAACCATCTTCAGTTACATGAACATCTAGCTCACAGGGCCTTGATGAGTCCATTACATTCAAGGACTGTATGGCCTTGACTGCTCACTTAGTAGCAGTAAAAGCAGCTGCACATGTCTCATCTCAGTCCCGCCTGATGCTCTTGCATACCAACTAGTATAAGGGCTTCAGAATTTGTGCCAAGTGCAGGATAAACACTCTCCAGTAGCCCCAAAGACCCCAAAACTCTTGTACTACTGCCACAGTGGTAGGGGTGGGGAAAGCCTGGACCTTGTCTATGAGTGCTTCAGAAATAACTTTAGTTTTACCCGACCAGACAACCCCTAAGAACTTTACAGACAAACCAGGGTCCTGAACTTTGGTGCTGTTCACAGCACATCCTTTTTCCTGTACATGTTGTAGCATTCTAGGAACTTCCCCTTCGAAATCTGCAAGAGAATCAGACATAAGCATTATATCAGCAATGTAGTGATTCAGCCGCCCTGCTTGTGGTTTCTTCTGTGTGGCTAAGTCCTGGGCTATAACTTCATGACAAATGGTGGGACTGTGGAGGTATCCCTGTGGAAGGAAAGTGAATGTCCACTGCCGGCCTTCCCATGTGAAGGCAAACTGTTTCTGATGTACCTGTACTATGTCAATAGAGAAGAACGCATAAGCAAGGTCCACAACATAATGATATGTCCCTAGTTATGGCTTAGTATGTCCATAAGGGCTACTATTTGAGGGGATAGCAGCATGCAAAAGGGGTGTGACTTTATTCAATTCCCTGTAATCCATAGTCATACGTCAGGAGCCATCTGGCTTTTTCACTGGCCACACTGGGGAGTTAAAAGAACTATGAGTGGGCTTTATGATGCCCACCTTCTCCAACTTCTGTAGAGTTTCTCTAATTTCCCTGTGCCTCCCAGACAATTTATACTGCTTAGTATTTGTCACCCACTGAGGTACAGGCAGAGCTACAGGTGGGTGCTTAGCATGTCCCCTCAGAACTGCCTTTAGCATATGTACGTTCAGTCTGAACTCACCTGCAGTGCTCTGTAACCACAGGCCCTGCAGGCTACCTACCTCCAAAATATATTCAGGGATGGGAGAAGTGTACACAGTATACTCCTTTGGGGATAAACACCCTATCCCCGTTGGGATTTGGGCTTTCTTCACTCTAATTGCCTTACCCCCATAGCCATCTGTCACAGAAGGGGTCCTGGGAAAACATTCAGGGTTGCCATAAATCAGAAAATATTCAGCTCCTGTTTCCACCTGGACATGTACTTTCACAGGGGACCAAAGAATTGCTAATTCTACATGTGGCCTCCGGTTCCCGCCATGTCCCCCAAGGTGGCAACCTTGACCACCCCACTCCCAGTTTAACTGCAATGCCCAATTGTCCTCCTGTGGGAGTGAGGGCCTAGGCGAATCATGAGTACCTGTCCCCCAGGAAGTTTTGCAGGGACATAGGCCGGACATGAGGCTTTGATTCCTGCTTCCATGTCCTGGACCTTAGTGGCTGGAACTGCTGCTCTGGCTTTAATTGGTGCCACCGTTCAAACAAGATCCTAGTGGGCTGCCCATCAAGTTTTTCTTTCACTACCCCAGCCTTTATCAAATCAACCCACATCTGGATCCTTGAGACCTTCACCAGGCCTTTTGCACCTCTCCTTTCAGTTGTAGCCCGTACTTCCTTCCGGGCTCTTATTGTTTCAACCTCGCCCAGATCTGCTAAAGTACAAGTAGGCTCCCATATGGGTTGCCCTATGTGGGGGGCAAGAGTAGTCACTAGGAACCCAAAGAGAGATGGGGGAGCTGTATGAAGCACCAGATTTCTCATTCCTACGGTGAACAATTCCTCATTGGGGTGTTGGGGGTCCATATTATAGATATTTTTCATGCTCAATTCCTGCAACACCTGTTGGAGCTCTGCATGCATTTTCCAGCTAGTGGGTAGGTATGGTAAATCACCCTGATTAGGCCAAACTGCCCTGATGACTGTTGTCAGCCAATCCACAAGCACCTAATTCCCTGAGGTGTGATGGGCACTTTGCAACCACTGCTGGAGAGTAGGGTGAGTCATCAGGGAAGCCAGTCTACTCATTTCAGTACCTGACATAACAATGTTTTCCACCCCCATATTCCAGAGACGCAAAAGCCATGTAGGCAGAGGTTCCAATGGCTTCTGCTGATACCAGATGCTCTTGTCCACCAGCTCATCCTGGGTATAGGGGAGGAGCATGGAGAGCTTCACAACCTGGGGAGGGTGTGGCTCTACCCCCTGAGGAGCCCACTGTTGTTTTGTTTTCACTTTCTTAACTACAACCAGGCGGGCCTTTTATACAGGAGAGGCTGTTGCCTGTATAACAGATCAGCCGGCCTGGACAACAGATTGGCCCTCAGCCCCACCCCCTCATCCTCTCCCAGCACCTTCTCCACTATCTCCAGAGGTGAAGGCACCGCTCTTTCCTCCCCCTAGCCCATGATCTTCTGCAATGCGGACTCTCCTGCTGCCTCCCTGCTGCTGCTAAGGAGTTTTCCAGGAGCATGACCCATCCTCTCAATAACTGTCTCTCTTCCTTAAGGGCATCCCATCGGTCATCACCCAGCTTCTCCAAGCAATGCTGAAGTGTGTCTTTACTGTCGAAGTCCCTCTCTCTCCTTGATAACCCTCTTTCTCTCCTCAATAACACTTTCCACTAACTCGACAAAAAGAGATCCTACAATGTCAGCTGCTATGCAGCCACTCAGGGCTTCTAAGCAGTCTTCTATCTGACAGAGGACTAATTCTGCAGCTTCCAGTGTCTCCATTCTTCCCCAGTTCTGGGGAAGGCCCCACCCCTCTAGGAGGTGCTTTAACCTAGATCAATTCCCCACTAGGGAATCCCCAGTTGGAAACCCCTCATATGGGGGTTCCCAAGTAAAGTTGCACTCTCTACCATTGAAGCCACTGGGGCCTCCCCACCATCCCTAGAGACAGCCTGCCCAAGGGTCAGACCCATGTAGGCAGATTTCGGTTTCAGAGGTCTTGCCAACTACTGCCAGATATAACTCCGGGGGGAAAATCCTGGGGCAAAATACCTCTAAAACCGAAATCATTCAAAGGGAGAAATATAGTTAAGAAACTCTTTTATTTCTTACAAGCAGTCATCTGGGTCTCTCTCTTGACCCAGCTGCAGCAGAAGGGCCCTCCACCCAACCTCTCCTGTCCAGATAAACCCTTGCATGCCCTTGTAATTATCTAATGATACTTAGATGGACCACTTCTCTCCATCCCTTGAGACACCTATTGATATGCAGATGCAATAAAGCCAGGTGAGATATTCTGGAAATACTGCAATTTTACCCACATACAATATTTAAAAATTTGTAGGATGAAGCTAAAATTAAAAAGGGACATTTATAATTTTAATGACTTACATTAGAAAAGCAGGTCTAAAATCAATGGCCTAAAGCTTTATCTTAAGAAGCTAGAAAAAAGAAGAGTAAAGTAAATCCAAAGTAGAAGAAAGAAAACAAAAGCATTAGTATCAATAAAAAATAAAATAAACAATAAAAAATTTTAAAAAGATAAAAGCTGGTTCTTTCAGAAGACAACAAAATTAATAATCTCCAAGCTAATCAAATCAAACAAATGAAAAAGTAAACTTAAAAATAAATCAAAACAAATTTTAAAATTTGATAAAAACAAAATAGAATACAAATAACAAAAATTCAAAAGGGCTTACCATTGCAGATCCAATAGATATCAAAAGAAAATGAGAACATTTTGAATAACTTTATGCCAACTAACTTGACAACTTAAATGAATAAATAATTTGTAAAATACAGTTTATGAAAGAATAGTTTCAAAGTAAAGGAGATTAAGTAGATGTGACAACAAAATGCAAGGTATGAACCAGGATTGGATCCTGGATGGGTGATGAAATTGCTATAAAGCCGATTACTGGGACCTTGGTGAAATTTGAGTATGAACAGACTCTGATTAGTGTACCGTCAATGTTAAGTATTTTGAACTTGGTATTTCATGATGGAAAGAGGCAGAAATGTGATGGTGAGACAGGGACCTTGGGTGTAGTCAGAGTAGGGTGAGGGCCTCTGGAAAAAGCAAGGCAGGAGGATATTTACAGTCAAAGCAATGAAACAATGTGAAGTCCCTATGGAAACTCTGTGTTCAGCATTATGCAAAGTCAAGGTCATACTAATTCTCTAGGGTAATGATACCAGACTAGGAACACAGACATCTTCAGTGAGATCAGTTAAAGGTCAAAAGGCCAAGAGCAACTTGGCCTGAAATGCTTGAGTGTTTCACAAATAAAGAAGGGTATCTCAGCATAACCCGTGACTTCACTATAAACAGCTCCAGCAGGCAGAGAACAACCTAGCCCACCTTGAGGGCAGTGCAGGTGGTACAAGTCCACACCCTCTAAGCCTTTTTTTTTTCATGTTCTCAAAAAATCTGCCTATAAAACCCCCTAGACAATGCACCACCCCGGATTCTCGTCCCCTCCTGGCATGAGCCAGGAGCTCTGTCCTTTCACTTTATCTCTAAATAAAAGCCTGTACCTTGCTCTCCTACCTTGAGTGTTTGTGAAGCTCATTCTTTGGCTTCATGAACAAGAATCCTGGCATCAATGGTAACTGCAGTTTGCTACTGTACAACTAAGGTTAATATAGGAGTCTTTAGAAACTACTTATGAATTTGGAAACCACTGCAGTAAAAACTTGAGGACTTTTGCATTGTGAAAGAATATCGTGAAAATTAAAAATAGAAGAGTAGTTGTAGAAAAGATATAAATTCATGCATGCAAATATGCTTAAGGTACCTGTCACTTTATACTTTAGGATATATAGAACACATGCTAATGGAATTATAACCCAAAGAAGCAGGACCAAGTTGCCCATTTCTGGACTTAGGGTCAAGAAACATATAGTGCAACAACTTCCACGTAGGAGGGAGTTTTATGGCAGACCAATACTCAAAAAACTAGAAAAGCCAGATTAAGACACACACACACACACACACACACACACACACACACACACACACACACACAGACAAGTGAAGAAATAGAATATTGAATACTTACAGTAGTCCTCCTTTTTCCGTTTTCCTTTCTGTGGTTTCAGTTACCTGCAGTCAACCGTGGTCTGGAAGCAGATGACCTTTCTGACCTCGTATCAGATCAAGAGTAGCCTCATGCTATGTCACAAGGCTATGTCATTCATCTGCTTCAGCTCATATCATATATGCATTTATCATCTCACATCATCACAGGAGGAGGGTTAGTACAGTAAAATTTAAGATATTTTAAGAGAGACCAACATTCACTTAACTTTTGTTACAGTATATTGTAATTTTGTTCTTAGTTCATCTCTTACTGTGCCTAATTTAGAAACTTTATCATAGGTGTGTATATTCAGGAAAACAGTATATATATATAGGGCTCAGGACCATCCCCAGTTTTAGGCATCCATGGTCTTGGACTGCATCCACCAAGGATAAATGGGACTACATTATACAATATCCAGTTATGTAATAATACGCTGTTAACCAAATTTGTTATTTTTTTTATTTTGGTATCAATCTACAGTTACATGTGCAACATTATGGTTACTAAACTCCCACTTCATCAGGTCCCCCGCACTTACCCCATTACAGTCACTGTCCATCAGCGTAGTGAGATGCTATAGAATCACTACTTTTCTTCTCTGAGTTGTACAGCCCTCCCCATGCCCCCCCAACATTACATCAGCTAATCGAAATACCCCTTCTTCCTCCTTATCCCTCCCTTCCCACGCATCCTCCCCAGTCTCTTTCTCTTTGGTAACTGTTAGTCCATTCTTGGGTTCTGTGAGTCTGCTGCTTTTTTTTTCTTTCAGTTTTTTTCTTTGCTCTTACGTTCTTCATATGAGTGAAATCATTTGATACTTGCCTTTTTCTGCTTGGATTATTTCACCAAGAATAATACCCTCTAGCTCCATCCATGTTGTTGCAAATGGTAGGATTTGTGTTCTTCTTATGGCTGAATAATATTCCACTGTGTATATGTACCACCTCTTCTTTATCCATTCACCTACTGATTGACACTTAGGTTGCTTCCATTTCTTGGCTATTGTAAGTAGTGCTGCGATAAACATAGGGGTGCATATGTCTTTTTCAAACTTGGCTGCTGCATTCTTAGGGTAAATTCCTAGGAGTGGGATTCCTGGGTCAAATGGTATTTCTATTTTGAGTTTCTTGAGGAACCTCCATACTGCTTTCCACAATGGTTGAACTAATTTGCATTCCCACCAGCAGTGTAGAAGGGTTCCCTTTTCTCCACATCCTCGCCAACATTTGTGGTTGTGTTTTGGATGTTGGCCATCTTACTGGTGTGAGGTGATATCTCATTGTGGTTTTAATCTGCATTTCTCTGATGATTAGCGATGTGGATCATCTTTTCCTGTGCCTGTTGGCCATCTGAATTTTTTCTTTGGAGAACTGTCTATTCATGTCCTCTGCCCATTTCTTAATTGGATTATTTGTTTTTTGTTTGTTGAGGTGTATGAGTTCTTTATATATTTTGGATGTCAACCCCTTATCGGATGTGTCATTTATGAATATATTCTCCCATACTGTAGGATGTCTTTTTGTTCTACTGATGGTGTCCTTTGCTGTACAGAAGCTTTTCAGCTTGATATAGTCCCACTTGTTCATTTTTGCTTTTGTTTCCCTTGCCCGGGGAGATATGTTCATGAAGAAGTCACTCATGTTTATGTCCAAGAAATTTTTGCCTATGTTTTTTTCTAAGACTTTTATGGTTTCATGACTTACATTCAGGTCTTTGATCCATTTTGAGTTTACTTTTGTGTATGGAGTTAGACAGTAGTCCAGTTTCATTCTCTTACATGTAGCTGTCCAGTTTTTCCAACACAAGCTGCTGAAGAGGCTGTCATCTCTCAATTGTATATCCAAGGCTCCTTTATCATATATTAATTTGACTGTATATGTTTGGGTTAATGTTTGGATTCTCTATTCTGTTCCACTGGTCTGTGGGTCTGTTTTTATGCCAATACCAAATTGTCTTGATTACTGTGGCTTTGTAGTAGAGCTTGAAGTCAGGGAGCATAATTCCCCCTGTTTTATTCCTCCTTCTCAGGATTGCTTTGGCTATTCAGGGTCTTTTGTGGTTCCATATGAATTTTAGAACTATTTGTTCCAGTTCATTGAAGAAGGCTGTTGGTATTTTGATGGGGATTGTGTTGAATCTGTAGACTGCTTTAGGTAGTATAGCCATTTTGACAATATTAATTCTTCCTAGCAAGAGCATGGGGTGAATTTCCATTTGTTAGTGTCCTCTTTAATTTCTCTTCGGAGTGTCTTGTAGTTATCAGGGTATAGGTCTTTCACTTCCTTCATTAGGTTTATTTCCAGGTATTTTATTCTTTTTGATGAAATTGTAAATGGAATTGTTTTCCTGATATATCTTTGTTAGTTCATCATTAATGTATAGGAAAGCAACAGATTTCTGTGTGTTAATTTTGTACCCTGCAACTTTGATGAATTCAGATACTAGTTCTAGTAGTTTTGGACTGGAGTCTTTAGGATTTTTTATGTACAATATCATGTCATCTGCAAATAGTGACAATTTGACTTCTTTACCAATCTGGATGCCTTGTATTTCTTTGTGTTGTCTGATTGCCGTGGCTAGGACCTCCAGTACTATGTTGAATAACAGTGGAGAGAGTGGGCATCTCTGTCTTGTTCCTGATCTTAGATGAAAAGCTTTCAGCTTCTCGCTGTTAAGTATGATGTTAGCTGTGGGTTTGTCATATATAGCCTTTATGATGTTGAGGTACTTGCCGTCTATACCCATTTTGTTGAGAGTTTTAATCAGGAATTGATGCTGAATTTTGTCAAATGCTTTTTCAGCATCTATGGAGATGATCATGTGGTTTTTGTTCTTCTTTTTGTTGATGTGATGGATGATGTTGATGGATTTTCGAATGTTGTACCATCCTTGCATCCCTGGGATGAATCCCACTTGATCATGGTGTATGATCCTCTTGATGTATTTTTGAATTCGGTTTGCTAATATTTTGTTGAGTATTTTTGCATCTACGTTCATCAGGGATATTGGTCTGTAATTTTCTTTTTTGGTGATGTCTTTGCCCGGTTTTGGTATTAGAGTAATGCTGGCTTCATAGAATGAGTTTGGAAGTATTCCCTCCTCTTCTATTTTTTGGAAAACTTTAAGGAGAATGGGTATTATTTCTTCTCTATACATCTGGTAAAATTCAGAGGTGAATCCATCTGGTCCGGGGTTTTTTTTCTTGGGTAGTTTTTTGATTACCGATTCAATTTCGTGGCTGGTGATTGGTCTGTTTAGTTTTTCTGTTTCTTGTTTGGTCAGTTTTGGAAGGTTGTATTTTTCTAAGAAGTTGTCCATTTCTTCTAGGTTTTCCAGCTTGTTAGCATATAGATTTTCAAAGTATTCTCTTATAATTCTTTGTATTTCTGTGGGGCCCATCATTATTTTTCCTTTCTCATTTCTGATTCTGTTTATGTGTGTAGATTCTCTTTTTCTCTTAATAAGTCTGGCTAAGGCTTTATGTATTTTATTTATTTTTTCAAAGAACCAGCTCTTGGTTTCATTGATTTTTTCTATTGTTTTATTCTTCTCAATTTTATTTATTTTTCTCTGATCTTTATTATATCCCTACTTCTGGTGACTTTGGGTCTCATTTGTTCTTTTTCCAATTTCAATAATTGTGTCTTTAGACTATTCATTTGGGACTGTTCTTCCTTCTTTAAATAGGCCTGGATTGCAATATACTTTCCTCTTAGAACTGCCTTTGCTGCGTCCCACAGAAGTTGCGGCTTTGTGTTATTGTCTTCATTAGTCTCCATATATTGTTTGATCTCTATTTTAATTTGGTCATTTATCCATTGATTATTTAGGAGCATGCTGTTAAGTCTCCATGTATTTGTGAGCCTTTTTGTTTTCTTTGTACAATTTATTTTTAGCTTTATACCTTTGTGATCTGAGAAGCTGGTTGGTAGAATTTCAATATTTTTGAATTTACTGAGGTTCTTTTTGTGGCCTAGTATGTGGTCTATTGTGGAAAATGTTCCATGTGCATTTGAGAAGAATGTGTATCCTGCTGCTTTTGGGTGTAGAGTTCTGTAGATGTCTGTTAAGGTCCATCTCTTCTAGTGTGTTGTTCAGTGCCTCTGTGTCTTTACTTATTTTCTGTCTGGTTGATCTGTCCTTTGGAGTGAGGGTGTGTTGAAGGCTCCTAAAATGAATGCATTGTTTTCTATTTCATCCTTTAATTCTGTTAGTATTTGTTTCACATATGCCAGCGCTCCTGTGTTGGGTGCATATATATTTTAAATGGTGATATCCTCTTGTTAGACTGACCCCTTTATCATTATATAATGTCCTTTTTTATCTCTTGCTACTTTCTTCATTTTGAAGTCTATTTTGTCTGATACAAGTACTGCAACACCTGCATTTTTCTACTTGTTTGCATGATATATCTTTTTCCATCCCTTTACCTTTAGTCTGTGTCTATCTTTGGGTTTTAGGTGAGTCTCTTAAGCAGCATATCGATGGGTCTTGCTTCTTCTGCCTTAAGGCTTATGTGAAGCCTGGTTCTGAAGTTCTCCAGTTGAAAATAAGTGTTACTCCACACTGCCCATACCATCCCTTACTTCCATCTTGCCTTTTGAGCATTTTTCTGTCTCTAGGTCAGAAGTTGTATGGGAAATGAGATAATTAAATCTCATAGGTAAAACTGAAATGTTTCCATGCTGAACCTCTTTGGGTAAAATTGTAATACTTTCAGAATATCTCACCTGGCTTTAGTACATCTGCATATCAATAGGCGTTTAGAGGTGGAAAGTATGGCTTTAGTGCATTTGCATCATTCCTCAGGGGTGGAGAGAAGTTCATCTCCATGTCAATGGGTAATTACCTGGGCAAGGAAGGCTTATCTGTACACAAGAGGAGAGAGGAGGGACGGTTTTGCTCCTGCTGGAGCAGGAAAGAGAGAAGGGCCCAGACTGCACTTTGTAAGCAATACATGGATTTTAAACTTTATTTCTCCCTTTGACTGATTTTGGTTTTTAGAGGTGTTTTGCCCTGGGATTTCCTCTGCCTGGACTGACAACCTCTTCCACATAGAAGCAGAAGGGACAGAAGAGCTCTAACATTTAATCTCCAGGGCTCCAGACACTGATGCTCCAAACACCTCTGAAGTTTTTTTTTTTAAGTTTATTTTGATATCATTAATCTACAATTAAATGAGTAATATTATGATTACACTACCCCCTTCACCTCTGACGTTCTTAAATGTAGAAGTCACTGAATATCTGATTGCTGATGACACTTACAGGGCCTGATTACTGTAACTAATTTTTCTAATAAATATGCCAGAATTTATATACCCAACTAATTATACCCCCTTCATCCTAGGAAAGAATAAATGCAATTTCCTTTGTTTAAAACCTAATGCTTTCCTTTCAGAATTATTGAACCATCAAGATAAAATAGAAGGAATTCCTTCTCCATCTGTGGGTAAAATTGTAATATTTCCAGAATATCTCACATGGCTTTAGTACATCTGCATATCAAAAGGCATTCAGAGGTAGAAAGAAGTATGGCTTCAGTGCATTTGCATCATTCCTCAGGGTACAGAGAAGTTCATCTCAATATCAATGGGAAATTACCTGGGCAACAGAGGGCTTATCTGTACCTGAGAGGTGAGGGGGAGGGCTGGTTTTGCTTCTGCTGGAGCAGGAAAGAGAGCCAGCCAGGACTGCAGTGTATGAGCAATAATCAGATTTAAAATTTTATTTCTCCCTTTGACTGATTTTGGTTTTTAGAAGTATTTTGCCCCAGGATTTCCTTTCCCTGGACTTATACCACGTCATTACTCTCTAGCCTTTATCTAAAGCCTGAACAAAAATAATTCCTAATTTAATCACTTCTCTAATCATTTTGTCATCAGTATCATCTGGTAACTCGGTATTTGAGTACTTTCCACAAATTAAATATACCAAAGTCAGCAGACTTACCATCCTAGGGAATACTCAATGGCAGTGAATGCCATTTTTTTAAAGTTATGAAAAAAGAAAAAGGTTTGAAATAAACATTATCTCCTTTGAAGAGAATATTCATTTATGTATCTTATTCAAAAAGTCATAGCACTTAATAGTTGGCACATATTCTAATTTTTTCATTTTTAATACTTAAAGAAACAACAAGGCAGAAAAGCAAATTACACCTTTAAAAAAATAAAAAACACATTTCAAGAAACTTTAATTCCAAAATGAATACGTCTATTTCTACCTGAGCAGCAAAGCAAACAGTGAAACTTTAATATACAACATAAAATTTTTTTATAAATATGTCTCATTTATATGTGTACTATATATAACACCATCTTTAAGAGTCCAAACAGAATTAACATTTTCTTGCATCTACTACTTTACGCTTATTAAGAATAAAGGCCCCATCTGCACATATAATGGCCTCATCTTAAACCCAAGTTAATTACAGTGTCCTCTGGAATGGAAAATTTTCATAAACTATTAATGCCTTGATTTCTTAAAAAAAAATTTTTGGCAAATGTGAAAAGGAAAATCCTGTTATTTACCAATTCATGACACGGGCAGACAGATAATACATTCCTCCACAGAAAAAGTGGGTTTAGAGAACAGTTCTGTAATATTTCACAAATATCAAAGGTCTGATAAGAAGCCCCCTTGCTCAGGGGGAATAAAACGATTTCAATATGTTCCTCTTCTGAATTGCTCAGTAACCCCAAGTGATTTTTAAATTGGGAGGCAGATTACTGGCAGTAAACTCATCAAACTTAGATCTATCCTGAACAGGCACACTATAGAAATCAAGAACGTCTCTGACCCTGCACATTTGGTAAAGCCTGGAGTTAGGCACTGCATGGCCCAAGTCATCAGCTAAACGTGCCAAGAAACTGAACTTCAGATGACCATCTTCCAGGGAGATGTCCTGCCAATTGCTAGATGAGCCAAAAATTTCTTTGACGCAAGATTCCAAATGATTCTGGAGATCCTCAGGTGGTATGTAGGTTCGGCTTCGTAAGGGTGGACACACCAGGACAGGTTCTTTCTTCACCTCCTCCACTGTCTCAGCCACCACTGGCCTTTTTTCTTTTCTGGGATAATCAAAACAAATTATGTGAATCTCTGGTTCACTGCATTAAGGACGCTGACACTCTGACAAACACCAGACCCAATCTTGCCCATCAATGTAAATCAACAAGTAAATTACTATTCTTCTGGGCAATGTGGACAGAAGAAAGAGTGTAAGATAAGTCTCTGCCCTTGGAAGCTTATAGTTGAATGAAGCTGGCACAGACAGAACACAAAAGCTAATTACAGATTTTACATGCTCTAAGAATGCCCAAGAATGGTTGAAGAAGGTAAACTGTTCTGTCTGGGGTTCCCAGTCCTCCAAGATCCAAGTCTACCTCTCTAACCTCCTCTCCCACTAATCTCCTATATACACTTTACACCCTACCCAAACTATATTGTTTTCCACTTTCCTGATGTTATCTGTTAGCTCAAGTTATATCCTGTCTGAAATACCTGTCTTCCATCTTCACCTATGGAAATCTTACTTATCATTTCAAGTCCTAGGACAAAACTGTTATGTCCCCAAATACAACGTAAGTTCCTCTGCTTTCCTAAAGTACTTTATATTGTTCTTATAGCAAACCTCATCCTACCTGAGTTTTAATTTTATTTACATTCTATTTCTTTTACTAGATCAGGGTTTCTCAGCCCAAATACTATTGACAAAATTTTGGACCAGGTAAGTCTTTGTTGGATGGGGTGGAGTGGGGGTTGGGATGGGGGAGGCAGGTGGGAGGAGGGGACTGTCCTGTTCATTGTAGGTTGCTTAGGCTACTTAGCTTCTTCCTTGACCTCTACCCACTAAATGCCAGTTGCACGCCTGTCCTCCAGTCATGATAACCAAAAGACATTGCCAAATGTTCCTGGTAGGCAAAATTGCTCCTGGTTATGAACTATTGAGCTAGCTAATAAACTTGTTAACACAGGCCTGTTTTATTGATTTGGGGGTCCTTTGAAAACTTCATGAATAACTATTATTGAATACATGGGCCAATGTGAGGGTATCTAACTGACACACTATTTCAGTGCTTAATGAAATATTTGTTCATGAACTGACTCCTGTTTCCCATGGATCTGGCATCTGATTGGGATTGATGGTCCACACAAAAATTGGAGATACCAAAAATAAATGATGTCTGGTCAAGAATATGGTTTGCAATGCTATTCTTCTTTGCCTATGCAAAGGCTCTTCCACCAATTTATCAGCATTCGATTATCAATTTCTCCCTATCTAGAGTATTCTTGAGGGCACACAATATGTTATAACAGCTCCCATCTTTAAAGAAAAAAGAATCCCCCTAGACTCCAGGTGCCCTCCAACTTCCTTTACAGCAAAACTTCTCAAAGAATTGTCTATACCTATGGTCTCTATTTCCTTACCTCCCATTTTGTCCTCTGATTACTCTAATCACATCTCAGAATGAAATGTAATCCACTCCTTCCATCTCAGTAATCTCTCACACTGTTCCAGATTTCTTCATAATTTACCACTTCTGATTCTACATTTGTTCATTTTTGCCTCCATAAGAACATGTGCTCTATGAGGACAAAGATTTGGTCTTAGTAACAACTGTAACCCTAATATCTAGACACTTGTAATATAGGCAGATGGCTCTATAAACATGCTGAATGAGTAAATGAAACAAACGAGATTTGAGAGACAATAATAAACACTAACCAAAAAAGAAGGGAAGCTAATAAATACATGAGCTGAGGACGAAAATCCTTCCGGACTGAGTTTTTGTTAGAAACCAAAGAAGCCAGTATACGTTATTCTCTGAGGTTCCCACAAATTTTGATGTCCTAACACTATCTCGGTCAAACAGATTCACCTTCAAAAGATTCCACATGGTGCTATGGGAAAAGCGTAGATGGGGAGGTAAAAGACCTGGGTTCTAGATTCAACTCTGCCATTAACTTGTTCTGTGACTTTTAGCAAAATTCTGCCTCTCTGCGGGGCCTCAGTTTCTTCATATGTCAGAGTACTGAAGCTCTGAGAATGGGCTTTCTTTCCACTGCTGCATCCTTCTTACAGAAACGCTGGGCCAGAGCAGGCGTTTAATAACGATTTGCTGAGGGAATCAGCGAATGAACAATCGAAGACGACGAGGAGATTGTACCTGATCTCTAACCTTGCTTGTGAAGAAATACACCCCGCAAATGAATTTAGTCTACAGAGCACTTCACGTTCAGGTTCTAAGTTGCTCGTTCCAAACGCGTCATTTATTTCCTGACACCACACTCGGTGCCCAGAACACAGGGCCACTACTGTTTGATAAGCAAATCAAAGTGAAGCTTTGAAAGTGGAAAAGGACGGCGGTTCCATTATGAGAAAAAAGGCAGGAGAGGTACCTGGGCCTCTCTCCCCGCGGAGACCTCAGAACCGTGAAGCCCTCTGTCGTCCGTCCTTCGGGAAGGCGCAGGACCGGGGTCCCGTCTTAATAGTATGACCCTCTCCAGTGAAATCGTCCCTTCATCCTCCTTCCTGTGGGGCCATGTGTCTCTCCTTAATGTCCGTGAACAAGACCCACCGCCTAACCTTCCGCTTTACCTGAATCCAGACCAAAATTCTCTGCGTGGCGCCCCTGAAACTATCCACGCGAGGCATCTCCGGGTCACACGGCAGCTTGAGAACGCCGCCATCTCCGCGAAGAGCTACGGGATAAAGCTCCGCCCCCAGCCGGCAGTGACGCCCCCAACCCAGCCAATCGGGTGTAAGCTTGGCGGGAGGCGCTCCCTTTTTCCCGGCAGGACTAGCTCTCTGCTCCCGCGCCCTTTGCACGCCGGGAAGTGTAGTCCAGTAGCCGTTCCCAGCGGAGGCTGGACCGAGGCACTCTCTTAGAGCATAACGGGAGTTGTAGTTGGGGGGCTTCCCGGGAAGGTTCCGGGTGACGCCTTCTGGTCCGGGGGCGGGCGACGATCACAGCGCTCCTCGCTTGAAAGGAGGAGGAACTGGCCACCGGGAGGAGGCTCTAGCGAGGCCTGGGAGGCTGCACACCCAGTCAGGGGAGGGGATTCGGGGTTAAGGGGCGGCCAAGTACTGCGGCTGATATGCTTCTGGGGTCGTGACCGCTCGGGGACCGAGACAGAACCTGGCCAGACCCAGCCTGGAGGCTTCGCCTTCGTCGGCCTATCTCCAACTGCCAACTAGGCCTCATAGAGGTTCTTTTTCGTGCGGCCGCCCCGGCTTCCTTCCCTGATTTTTTGACCGGGAGATGGCCTCCCCCAGCCCCCCGCCCGACCCAAAGGTAAGTTCCCCTCCGGGTATCCACCTTCTCCCGCCACGGCCCCAGCTAGGCCTCGCCATCCCCCCACCCCTCCAACCCCCACCTCCAACCGTGATTTTTAGGGCCAGCGCGGTGCCGGGAAGTACCCCCTGGCGCTGTTGGGTGCGGTTCACAACCAGAACCGCCCACTGGCCCCTTTTAGTCAAGATAAACTTAATAAATCAGCTACTAATAATTCAAAATTAGTAATGCTCCAAACTAGCACTCATGTGTGAGTTGTTCCAGGTAAGGCACCATTTTTCACCCTCCCCTGTGTCTTCTGCGCCTGTCAGATTCCTGGACCTGAAGCAGATGCTTAGAGAACTTAGTGGAATTGAATTGAACAGGGTCTCAGCGCAGTGCGAATAGAGAATTGAACTGAGTCAATGGGGTGTAGGAAACTTGGGGAGGCCTTGGGGCAGCTTACTCAAGTTAAAATATTCGGGTATAATCATTAAACCCGAAAGCCTTATCCTTAGGTCCCTCACTGAGAACAAGGATTCAGCTCAGTTATCCTCAAGTTTGAGGTGCTTGTGTGTTACAGTTGTTTCTCAGAATTGGGCCCCATTTGGAACTCTTAGTTGTCATGTTCCTCCTATCCTACTGGCCCTGATAGGTAATTGCTTTTGCTACTTTTCTGTGGTAGAATTGTCCTTGCGACAAGAACTGACTACAGAAATCATACTATTTCAGGGGTTGCTGACATTTGAGGATGTGGCTGTGTTTTTTACCCAGGAGGAGTGGGATTATCTGGATCCAGCTCAGAGAAGCCTGTATAAAGATGTCATGATGGAGAATTACGGGAACCTGGTCTCACTGGGTAAGAATCTGCAGTTTCTCTGATTAAAATATCTAAGAAGCTATAAGAAGTCAGACTCTGAGAATACTTGGTGGTCCACTACCAAAACTGCTTTGTTCAAGGTTCTGATTCAGACCTTTCAGCCATTAATTGCTTTTATGACTCTCATCCTAGTGTTCTTACAGTGACCAAAATACATTTTCTGGCTTCCTATCTTCATATTCTCATTCCCATATTGCTCTGTACCTTCCCTCCTGGCTCATCCTCCCACTCTTTTCCTCCCACCCCTTTTCACTGCCTTCTGGAGCCCCTATTCTTCTTCACATAATGTTCCTTACCCCTCCTGGCCTTTACTGAAACCTGGCATCACTTCTCTGGCAGGAGCTGCTTATTCTCCCACATCCTCTTCCTTCCCAATCCTTTGTTTCAGGGGGGAAGGGAGCCCTTACATCCTCCCAGCTTTTCAGTGCTATTCCCAAAGCTATAGTTTTGCACCTCCAAACAAAATCTCTCCTCTGAGGCCTCAGCAGTCTTGCCCCACCCACTCAGTTTTTTCACTATCATTTGTTAGCTTTTTTTTTGGTCCCTCACACATGGATTTTGTCACATTTCAGAAACTTTTCTGCTAACCCACCCCATTGATGATGCAGTTATTATTTAAGCCTCACTGTATCTTGACCATATTGTCTCAGGGACCCTGCTTTCTATTTTTATTCAGCAACTCACATCAATAATCATACCCTCAATTTTGTCAAAACAGTGAATCTTAAACCCCAACATCAGTTATTCAGGCAATAGATGTTTATTGACTGTAAGTAAACAGGGGTGACCAAACAGGCATGATCTCTGCCCATGACCCTACTGTAACTTCTTGCCTTTCTGCCTCTTCTCCTTTCCTACTACACCTGTTCATTCTTAATGATGTTTCTCCTGTCTTGACTTCTTTTCTTTTCCCCAGGTTATCAGTTCCCTCCTGACTTCACCTCCTCATCTAAGCCATGGAACTGTATTTGAATTACTACCAGCATGCTCTCTTGCCATCTTGTTATTAATGCTCTACCCTTTTTGCAAACTTCACATCCTGTATTGGTTATAAAATCTGCCTTTTCTCCTATCTGAGTTGCTAAACACAGTGGAAGAAACTCTTTAACCAAAAGGCTTGATGCCCTGTATGTATGCATTGTTTTTGTTCTTTTAGTCTCCTCTGGGTTTTTTACATCTCAGCAAATTTTTATCCTTGATTTTCTCATTCCCCTGTTCTGTTTATTGACTATTCTAAAAACTTAAAGAGTTTTCCTTGAGTTTGCCACTCAGTAGTGTACCTTACCTTCTGTTTTACAGAGAACTTAGAGGCCACTAAACGTTAACTCTCAAGTTTTCTGCTCTTCATTTGCACACTTGAGGCTCCTCTTATCTTCTCACTTCTCCAAGAACTTGGGTCAGGCATCTTTTTTCTATTTTCCTTATAGTTTCGATCTGTTCCTTCTCTGGTGTCTTTATTCCGATCATAGGGATATTCATGGCACTTCCAGTTGGGGAAAGAAGAGTGGGGGGAAACACTCTCTTTTGAGCCACAGTCTCCCTCATGCTGTTCTTGTACCTCGTACTTGTTCACTTCACAGCCAAGTTTTTGTAGGAGTAATTAATGTGTGTTCTGTGTTTCCTTATCTCCCATTACCTCTAAGCCCCTTTCTTGTCTCTGCCACTCCCCTTAAATTGTTTCACATTACTCTATAATAACCCAGTTGTCAAATGCAATAGAGTCTTTTGGGGCCTTATTTTTTTGCTCTTCTCTATAGATATTTGAAACTCTTTATTGTTTCCTTCTCTTGCCTTGCATTCTCAGACTTCCTCTCAGTCTGTATACTTTCCTTGGTGGACCTTATCTACACTTAGGTTATCAGCCCTCACTGTGTAATGATAGGTCCCCAATTTTTTCTCCATGTAAGGTATCAGGGAACCTAACTGCCTAAGTTAAAATCCTGAGTTTTTTTTTACTGAATGAATATACTTTTAAGACTCCAGGCCTCTACATTAAAGTATAAGATTAGATTATTGCATTAGCCTGTAAACTAGCCCCTTAACTCCAGTCTCCCTTTCTTTTAGTATATTCTTTTTATTGCCACCAGATTTTGTGTTAACTGCTCACAACTTATGATCTTAAAGGATAAATATCTTAATTTCTTGTCCCACATACTAGGGTCTCTCTTTATAGCCCCTACCTAGCTTTCTAGCCTCATTGACTGTTTCCTGCACACCACTTCAGTCTTCAGCCATATTAGCTGCTGATTTTTTTCCCACTATGCCATGGTGTCTCTGAGTCACTGCCAGTCTTATCCACACATATGGTATCCTGGTTGATAGAACCAGGCAAATGCCCAGCCTTGCCTGTCCCTAGAACTGCAAAAAGTGAATGCCATATGGACAGAGGCATGGCAGTGAGCCCATCTGTGATCTCTACTTTCAGGCTCTCTTCCATATTTTAGCTGAAATACAACTTTTCATCAGCTGTTATTTCTCCCTCAATCTTTTCATCCTCCTGTATTGACTGTTAGGTCCATCTTCTTGATGAGAGATCACAATTAAATTAGCTCTTCCAATGTAATGTTTCCTCCACTTCACCTTGTCACTTCACTTAATACAACTCTCTTTTTGCATTACAATTTTGGCTTTTCATTCATACCTTTCTTTTCCATGCTGAGTTTTTGTTAAAAACTTTGATAACTACATTGATGATAAAGCTGATAGCTTAATCTCTCACTTCTTGATCTTTCAGTTCTTTCTGTCGAAGTCAGCTTTTTCAGTTTCAGTGACTTCTCTCTGGTCTACCTGAGCCATATTGGACCTTGACAGAATTGGGAATTGCTGTACCTACAAGACCTTAAACTCATTGTTCCTCTTCTTTGATTATAGTCTTCCTTTAATTATTTGTTCAACTACTCATTCATTCAATAAATAGTTATCCAGCACTGTGCTAGCCCCAAGAGTGCAAGTTCTTCCCCTTTCTCTCATTCTGTTTTACCAAGAAAACTGTTTTTTTTGATACTCTTTTGGGTAGCGGTGTTGGCAGCTATGGTCCACAGGCCAAATCTAGCACACTTCTTGTTTTTGTAAATAAGGTTTTATGGCAGCACAGACATGCCCATTTTTTTAATGTGTTGTCTATGACTACTTTCTCATTTCAGTGGCAGAGTTGAGTAGTTGTAGCAGAGATTGTATGGCTCACAAAACCAAAAATATTTATTGCCTGGCCCTTTTTAGAAAATGGGTGTCAGCTCCTGTTCTATCCTAAAGTTCAGCCACTTCCATTTTACCATTTTTTTTTGCCTTTTCTCTCTCCCCTCAGCTACCTTATTATTAAAACTGGCTAAAGATTATGAAAATCAACTCAACAAGCTTAAGCCAACAAGAGAAATTATTATAGGGACAGAGATGGCTCATGGAATACTTGAGCAGGGTTGCAACTGGACTCCAGAAAAGGACTGGAGCTAGAAATTAGATTACTCTCAGGAAGTCAGGAATTAACTCTATGCTCTGTTTCTTCTTGACAGACCAAACTTTCCTCCTCATATCCACATGCTTCTGAGTTGATAAATTAGAATTCTAGTCACTTTCCGAATAACTACCTATTTCAGTTTCAATTCCAAGTTCCTGGGAGAGATGTGCTTCGAGTCAACCGTCCTAGATAAATTAGCTGTAATTGTGGGATGGGAACTTGTAATACAGTTATGGCAGAAACCTCAAAAGGTGATTATAGCTACCAAGCCCTGATCTAATGAATAGTCATTTTGTGGAAGGCTAGACCCCCTTGTGCTCTTTACCTGTTTATCTATTTGACCTGTGTATATTTATGCTAGTGCCTCTTTTATTTTATTTACATAAGCAATATAGTGCATTTTATGTCTGGAAATGCTTTTATTTTCTTTTGGTGATATACTTAACTAGTTGAAATTTAGATTCATTGGGGTTTTTGAATTGGTTCATGGGATTTTGACTGGAATATAATTTGGTTCATAGATGTGCTTGGGAAGAATAAGGTATTTATAATACTGAATCTCTTTAGTAATTTAGTTGACTTGAACTGTCCTGTGTCCTTCAGAAACATTTTATGGGTTATTTTTCTGGATCTCTGAATCCTTGCTAGGATTCAGTTATTCTTAGGTTTTATGGTTTTTATTGTTGTGAAGAGCATACTTTGTTTTTCTGTATTTTCTAACTGTTATCTTGGTTATAAGAACCAGTATGTATTTCATATCTTAGACTTCTCATTGATGTTATATTTCATGTAATTCTTTTAAGAATTTTAGGTAGACACCCATGTCCTCTACAAATAATTATAATTTAATCTTATTCCTTTGAGTAAAACCCCTGGAACATTGTCCACTGAACCAGCATTATGAAAAAATTTTTCCTTCTCACAAAGACTTTACAATCCAACAGAAGAGACAAACACAAATAGTTAAAAATACAGTGTAATAGTAGCTATAATGCATTTATGGACAATGGCTGCTAATAGAAAACAGAACACCTAAATTTGACTAGTGGACTTCACAGTGAAGCCTTCATAAAGGAACTGTTGCTTTGAATTGAATCTGAAAGAGAAACTTAATCTTAAAGAGTTTGCCAGGTAAATAATGTTGGGGAACATTAGTAAATGACATATGCAAAGAAACGGCATAAAGAGTATAACACAAGCAGTGTGCCCACTTAAAGTGTGAGAGAATGGATAGGATGGTGAATTGAGACATGTTATGAAGTAGTGGGTATCATAGTGTAAATAGCTTTGATTTGATCTTGTGGTGGAGTGCTAGTGAATCTATAGGTGGTGACATGACTAGAATTCCATTTTATGAAGGTCTCTCTGGGTTCATTAAGGGGGCAGCCTAAAGACCAGAGCCAAGAATTTTTAGCTATTTCTTCAATAATCAGGGAAAACATGAAAAGAGGGTAGATGCTAGAAAGTAGAATCATTGATTTTGGTGATTGATAAACAGAAAAAGGGATAAATCTAGGATGATTTCCTGCTTTGGGACTTTCAGGCAATGGGTGGTGATGCCTCTCAAAGATGGCTAGAGGTAGAGATAGACATGACAGCAGATAAGATGAACTTGTTGATTGTGAGTCCTTTTTGAGACATCTAAGTGACTATATTCAGAGAATGTGTATTTAGGGGAGATAAGGAAGTAAACATGGCTAATAATATCATTAAACGGTGGACAAAGGAAGAGATATGAGGGAAATGTATTAGAAAAAGGCAAAATAAGAAGTAGGGAGGTAACTTGAAGAATATAATAACAGGAAAACCAAAAATAGATAATGTGAAGAAATGGGAGTAGTCAGCAGTATCAGTTGCTGCTGAGTAAAAGGACTGAAAACTGTCCATTGTATTTGTAATTTGAAATCATTGGTAATTTTATGAGAAGTTTCTCTAAATGCTGGAAACAAAAAACAGATTTTACAGTAGATTGTAGAATAGATTGAATGGGAAGAGGTTGCACTTGGAAAACATAGTTAAGAATTGTAGAACTGCAGCATTAAGATTTTTTTTCAAAGCTTGGATTTCATGAAGAGAAGGGTTTCTGGTTCAAGGTAAAATTGGGCATATTTGTTTGTTGGTGGGAAGGTGTCAATGGAGAATACAGATTGAAGAAAGGAAAAAATGGTAATAATTGAACAAGGGCCCAGAGGCAAAGGATATCAAGAACAGGTAGACAGATTAGCCTTGGTTAGGAATGGGATATATCTTCCTGTACCATTGCAGATAATTTTATAGCCTGGGTCAGAAAGTAGAAGCAGTTCTCTCATACTTTTTCATTATGTGAAAGAAAGCACTCCACTGAAAGTGAATTTGAGAAAGAACATTGTAAGTAGCTTAAGTAGAAATAGAGTTTTTACTACTTTCTTAGGGGAATAAGATATTTTTTTGGAATAAAATAACTTAATGACTGATTTGAAATAAGCTGCAGGAAAATTCAAAGGCAACTCCACAGTTAAAAGACTAGAAATTTGAGAGAAGAGAGGAAGTGAAAATGAAAATTGTTGAGGAACAAATATAAATTTAGTAGTGATTGAATCTTGTAGTGGAATTATCTAACAGGCAGCAATAGATAGAAAATCAGGAAAGAAATCAGAGGCAGACTTAAGTGTCCTGTATGGCACTGTTACATCACAGACCATTATGTTATCTTTCCTCCAACACACACAAGATTTTCATTTCTCAGATATCATGCAGCCCCTCAGTTAAAACTAGATGTTTCCAACTTGGGTGTTATATCTTTAGAGTAATGAGAATCATGTATGACAGAAGAATGTATGATTTGTGGTAGGTAAAGTCATAAGCTACCACGGACTGCTCTTTTTCTTTGTTTCTTCCATTAACTCTGATCATGTTCCTTTATGTTTATTTTATTCTAATCTGTCTTTCTATATCATAGACTCCATGTCACTTCCACCCATTTTTTTAAAGCCATTTTGTCTCTTGATATAGGAGTTGCTTTACTTAATGTTTTTCTTGTCATTTTATTTTATTTTCCCATTTGTACTTGTTTCCATTTGGTAGCAGGCTTCATGTCTAATCTCTGAGTCCTGACTCATTACACTGCCTGGAATGATTTTGATCACAGCAAATAAATTCCTGTTAATAAATGAATTGTTGTTTCCCCTGGTTTTTGTCTTTTATCCTTCTCAGCATCATTTTCTGTGTTCCTTCCTATCAGTTATTTGGTCTACTCACATCCCAATAATGCTATCTCATCCTATATTTTCCTGAGCCTATTGTTTTCTTCCCATGTTACCCTTTTTCCCTTGATAGGCTAGTACATCCCACCACTAGTTTTATTTCTTTATTTGCCCATCTTACCTTGCATTAGTCACTGTTGATTTACCAGCCTTTTCTCCCAAGTCTACCGCTCATGCTTGCTCGTTCTTTGCCTCATAAACTTCTTTTCACAAGCCTTCTCCAAGAAAAACATTTCACCAGTTAGCTACTACTAAATAATAATATTTATATAGCTTGTATAATTTGCCAAGTACTGTTCTAAATGCTATACATTTATGAACTAATTTAATCCTCACAACAATACTGTGAGGTAGTAAACTACATTTTGTAGGCATATTCAATTAATTAATCCTCATTGTCTTATTTTTCAGACAGTTGCTCCTTGCTAGCAAAGAGCTTAGCTGATGTTTCTATTTTCTATTTATTATTCCAGATGTTTTGAACAGAGATAAGGATGAGGAACCAACTGTGAAACAAGAAATTGAGGAAATTGAGGAAGAAGTGGAACCACAGGGTGTAATACTTACAAGAATCAAAAGTGAAATTGACCAGGATCCCATGGGTAGAGAAACCTTTGAACTTGTTGGCAGGTTAGATAAACAGAGAGGAATTTTCTTATGGGAAATACCAAGGGAATCTTTGACCCAGGAACAGAGAATGTTTAGAGGAAACACTAACATTATTCGTAAAAGACCAAACTCAGAAGAGAAATGCCATAAATGTGAAGAATGTGGAAAGGGTTTTGTCCGCAAGGCCCATTTCATTCAACATCAAAGGGTTCATACTGGTGAGAAACCTTTTCAGTGCAATGAATGTGGGAAAAGTTTTAGTCGCAGTTCATTTGTTATTGAACATCAGAGAATTCATACGGGGGAAAGGCCCTATGAATGTAATTACTGTGGAAAAACCTTTAGTGTGAGCTCAACACTTATTAGACATCAGAGAATCCACACTGGAGAGAGACCCTATCAGTGTAATCAGTGTAAACAGAGCTTCAGCCAGAGAAGGAGCCTTGTTAAACATCAAAGGATTCACACAGGTGAGAAACCTCATAAATGTAATGATTGTGGGAAAGCCTTCAGTTGGAAGTCACACCTTATTGAACATCAGAGAACTCACACTGGTGAAAAACCCTATCACTGTACCAAATGTAAGAAAAGCTTTAGTCGAAATTCATTACTTGTTGAACATCAGAGAATTCACACTGGGGAAAGACCACATAAATGTGGTGAGTGTGGGAAAGCCTTTCGATTAAGTACGTACCTTATACAACACCAAAAAATCCACACTGGTGAGAAGCCTTTTCTTTGCATTGAATGTGGAAAAAGCTTCAGTCGGAGCTCATTCCTTATTGAACATCAGAGGATCCATACAGGTGAAAGACCATACCAGTGCAAAGAGTGTGGAAAAAGCTTCAGTCAACTTTGCAACCTTACTCGGCACCAGAGAATTCACACAGGAGACAAACCCCATAAATGTGAAGAATGTGGGAAAGCCTTCAGTAGAAGCTCAGGTCTTATTCAGCATCAGAGAATCCACACCAGAGAGAAGACTTTTCCGTACAGTGAAACTAAGGAAAGTTTTGATCCAAATTGCAGCCTTGTTATACAGCAGGAAGTCTACCCTAAGGAAAAATCTTATAAATGTGATGAATGTGGGAAAACTTTCAGTGTTAGTGCTCATCTTGTACAACATCAAAGAATTCACACTGGTGAAAAGCCCTACTTATGTACTGTATGTGGGAAAAGCTTCAGTCGGAGCTCATTTCTTATTGAACATCAGAGAATCCACACTGGTGAGAGGCCCTATCTGTGCAGACAGTGTGGCAAAAGCTTTAGTCAGCTTTGTAATCTTATTCGACATCAGGGAGTTCATACAGGTAATAAACCCCATAAATGTGATGAATGTGGGAAGGCCTTTAGCCGGAATTCAGGCCTTATTCAGCATCAGAGAATACACACAGGAGAGAAACCTTATAAGTGTGAGAAGTGTGACAAAAGTTTTAGTCAACAGCGTAGCCTTGTCAACCATCAGAAGATCCATGCAGAGGTGAAAACCCAAGAAACCTATGAATGTGATGCTTGTGGCGAAGCTTTCAATTGCCGCATGTCTCTTATTCAGCATCAAAAATTGCACACCACTTGGATGCAGTAAATGTGGGGAGATACTTAAGCTCAGTTTGACTTGAGAGTAGCTGCCCAAGTGCAGTTTCAGTATGGCTCAACATGCGTCAGATTTAGTGATAAAGCAAATTCTCCTTGGCCTCAGGCAAATGGTTTCTAAAGATTCTGTGAATAGTGTGCAACTGCCCACAGGCAATTGAAGACTTCCATTATCATTTGTTTTGACGATCATAGAGAAAGACAATTTATTTAGGCATCTTTTTTTAACAAATCTATCAGCAAAGAGATTAAACCCAGGTTCAGAGCACTTGGTTATAATTAACGTGAGAGACAGACAAAATTGCATTAGTACAAGGGAGCTGGAAAGACGCTGATGTTTAAAAACTAGAATAATCATACAGAGAGTCCTCTGCCACCATTCTATGGTGGTTCTTTCAGTTCCATGGTATATTTGGCTATGCATGCCGAAGTCCAGTAATTAAGCATATGATAAAATTTTCAAGGAAACAAAGCCCATTTCTTTTTTTCTTTTGGGAACTGGTATCCAAAGTTTTTGTCTTCAAGAAAGCCAGTTTGGCATGTGTTTAAAGAAAGGCTCTTCGAATGCCTTGTGGTTCCCAGAACTGTAAACTGAGTGACCATTAATTTTACATACAAAGATTATGTGAGTAATTAACAAACCTAGCAAAGGTGTTACCGAGGAACCTGGGAGTGCCTTTTTTTTTTTCCAAGATGGGCCCAGAACAGTGGAGGACTTTTTGTGTCCTCCCATCTGTGAAAGATATTTGTATTTCTATACAAGAAATCTTACTCCACAACTACCAGTAGCATGTGAAAGTGTACATATTTTGATTACCAAGAGTTGGCAATAAAAAGACCCAGAGTCTGTGCTAGGAAACTGAGATATTTTGGTATTGCTTTGGTTTTAATGGTAACTAGACTTTGCATGCAATTTTAAAATACTTACTTATGGTTCTAGGGCTTCCCTTAGTTAATGGTTATTATAAACCTATTAATTCACCTGTTTTAATCATTAAACCTGCTTTTCTTTTTTGTTTTTACTTTGGGTAAGAGTTCTTTGTTACTTTAGGTAAAATCTATCCTGTCAAACATTACTTCATCTAAAAATTAGAATCAAGAATTTAGAGGAAATTGCTCTCTCTTGTTCTACCTGTGACCAGTTACCTTTTCTGGGATAGTTCAGTTACAGTTAATTTCAGGTTCTTTAGTTTCTGAGTGTAGAATTCCAAATCTCCAGAACTCTGTAATTCTAACTTCCTAATGGTTTGAACAAAAGCCGTACTTGTCCCCTATATCCTAGATATTCTAAACACCACCTCTAAACTTTCATCTTCCCGTCACTGAATGTGTGTGTGTGTGTGTGTGTGTGTGTGTGTAAATGTGGATGTTGTAGTACACGTGTGGAAATGTACCTCTCTGTGCACTCCCTTATTCAAATTAGGTACTCATAGTTACTATACAGTTAACTCTTCAAAGCAGAGCTTGTAGCCCAATGAAAAGTGCAAAAAGTAATTGAAAAATTTGATTCTTCAATAAAATCATCCACCTGCCCTAAATCTCCCCAGCTTTACTAGTTCTATAGTAGTCGTTCCCAGGCTAAGGGTCTCAACTAATAATAAGGTTCTTAGGCCTGTTCTCAGTATTTTGAAAAACCTAATGCAAAGTGTGTGTTTTAAATGCATGCACACTAAGACATTGCTTTGGTTTTTGCTGGTGTTTCATGTATGCCAGCTTGCTTAGCAGAAGCTCTGGTTGTTGTTGACATTGTAATTTGGGGCCCTGGTCATATGAGGTAGTCCTACTAAAATTACATAGTTTTTAACACCCTTGGATGTAAATCTGGAGTGACAGCTCCAAACTCTAGTAGCCGTGAGACATTTCTTGGCAATATGTACAATTCTTAGCTTATAAAAAGCATAGCCCAAAAGGTGAATTTTTAAAAAGCAAACTCACTGCAAAAATAATACAAATATGATAATTAGGAAGTCATTAATGAATTCTGTAAGAGCAGCTTCCAAAATTTGGAAAAGCTTGTTTTCAAGGGGTTAAGTAGTGTCTAGAAAGTGTAGATCATCAGTTCCCAAATGCTATCAATTCATAACAAGTTTACTGTCCCACATTCAGATGGTAAAAATAAGGGCAATATAACATCTTTGTAAAAAAGCTAATTTGAAGGCCTTTACTCTGAAATTATGCCCCCCCTTTTTTGAATAAAAAAAGGCTTTTTATAATAATAGTAATTTTAGGGGATGGTCTGTTGAATATATATCTTTAGTTTTAAAAAAAGTTGGCAGCTCTTATTATTCTATCCACTTCATTTTACTGGTCTATAAAAGGGAATAAAATGTAGATTGCTTGTCTGTGAATATAAAGAAGGATATAGATCAAGATTAAAGAAAAATCTGAGTATTTTTCCATCTGAAAAGGTAGCCAGTTGAAGAAGAGGTTGAAGATAAAGGAGAGCAGATGGAAATAGATTATGCTATTAGATAAGCAAAAATTCTAGCAGTAAGGGAAGGATTTTCTTTAGAGCTTTTCCTCCAATTTGGGAGAAAAGGAAAAAGGACAGATGTAGTGTCTGTTGAGGGGAAGGGGAAGAAATAGAGTGCATTTGAGATTACCCATTTTTAAACAAATTCACATTTTGAAAGGAAAGGGATAAGTAGACACCATTAGGGATAGAGTTGGGAACCTTGTCAATAGTATAGGTTTTGGAGTTGCAGCTGAGAAGAATGGAAGAGAACCAAACAACGGGAGGGCTTCTAGGGTTTTATTTAGGGCCCATTTAAAGAACTATGAATATTTAATGGAATTACACAGATTCCTTGGGATTGACACATGAAATGATTTTGAAAGAAAATTAGGGGTAAAGATGAAGCAAAATATGAATTAGTAGATGTATTCAGGTTGTCCAAAGACACAATCAGTAAACCAATAAGGTAGTAGATAGGAAGGAAGGCATTGGCTCATGTGGTTATGGAGCCAAGAAGTCATGTCATCTCCTAGCTGGACAACTATGAAGTGGTATAATTCAGTCCAAAGGCTCAAGAATCAAGACTGCTGATGTCCAAGGACAGAAGATGGGTGGCCCAGCATAGGCAGAGAGCAAATTGGCCCTTCCTCCACCTTTTTGTTCAGTGAATCAGAGGATGCCCACAAGCATTGGTGAAGGCCATCTTTTAGTCTACAGATTCAAATGCAGATCTAAAAACACCCTCAGAGACATGCCCAGGCATTGTTTTACCAACTACCTGGCAGCAGCCCAGTCAGGTTGAGACAAAATTAACCATTACAGTAGAGAACGTTTTTAAATAAGCAGATAAAAGTAGTCTTCGGTGGCAAAAAAAAAAATCACTATAATACTCTAATTTTGGTGAGTGAGGCATTCCACTTTGACCTGTCTTTCTAAAGGAGGATGTCAGCAAATCAAGGGGCATACACAGAATACCCAGAATAAACTTCAACCCTTTCTTATATCTAGTCCAGATATTCCATTTTTTTACAGTTACTGTTCCTAATTGGTATTTGATACCTTTTGTCCTCTGCCTCCTTCAAAAGTGTTCTGTGGCCTTGGGTGGTTGGTGGGGGTGGGTTGATTGATTTATTTTTAATTTAGGCCATCTCTGTAACCATGATGCATAGACAACTAAAGGAACACATTTACTGCACAAGTGGTACAAGTTCAATTAACATGCATCTTTTAAATACCTGCCAGGTGCTGTGTTTATACTATAAGTATTGCATAGTTGCATCAAGCAGTCCTTTATCCTCAAGGAGACTTTGGGGAGTGAATAGGAAGCCTCATGTGTTCCATAACATAAAAACGAGAAAAATCACCTAACTTTACAAAACACTGGGTTTGATACATTTTGCAAATAAAACATATCGCATATCTCTGCCTGTGCTATTTCCTGTCCAGGATCCATGTTCTCAAGAACACACCTCACATCAGTCCAGTGGTTAAGGCACACCTCCATATCACATGACAGGCACTGTGGCCCTGGAACAAAGTGCACTCTGACTTTTTTGGCCTTTGAATTCCCCCAAGGCAAAACCAAAGCAGGACAAGGAAAAGTTGGAAACGGCTGCAGAAAGATGTCCTGACCTTGGCTATATTAAGAGGGCAGGTATATTTGTCTGACACCTGAGACCTTGGGCTGCAGCCTTGCCCTGATTATTCTGAACTGCCAGTAGAATCAGTGCTGTGTTTAGAAGATGCTCTATATTTCACTGTGCCCCATACTCAAAGGGCTCACTCAGTTCTATGCATGTATGTAAGCCTCTTTTTGAGAACTAGATATAGGAGCATTTTGAATTTTCATTTCCTTCAGTGCTTGCCTCTCGAGTTGCAATAAACACTTTTATTAGAGCGTTAAATCGCTATGCTCCATAGGGAGAGTTTTTGTTGTTTTCTCCCATCTGAAGATATATGTCCACTCACCAACAAACACCAACAAAAAGCTAGGCCCCACGTTGGATTATTATACATACTTTGCTGTCTCCCAGTTTCCTCCCAATCTTTACATTCAAAAAACTAATAACTGTCAGCAATACCTTTCATCATGTTATTCCCCACTCAAAACTTACTCTCATTACTTCAAGGCAAGGCTTTCTGTAATATCCCTGCCCAGTCTCCCCTTACCCTCCATGGTGCCCCTGCACTTGGCCTCATCATTCTCATCTAATTCCAACAGTTTCCTCAATACATACATCTATACTCTAGTTAGTACAGTTAATTCATATTCACTCCCACTCAAGTGCCTTTACCATTCATTGAGAGCCAACTTGAGATGGGAAAAATATATTTATTCACAACTTATGTATCTGGCACTATACATAAAATATTGCTGACCTCACAGCAACCCTGCCTTACAGACAAGGAAACTGTAACTCAAATTCCCAAGATCAGAAAGCTAGCAATAAAATGTAATTCAACCCACCTTTTTAATGTTGGTCTGAGCACCTAGCCTATGCCACTGTGATTTAGTACGTTATTGTGTACTGTTTTGTTTCCTAATTGTACCCTGTCTTCCTCTTCTCAATGGTAAATGTACAAGGACCTTGTAGTATCTTTGCAGAATCCAGCATATAGTACCTGGATGAATACTTGTTGCTTGATTTTATATATGTTTACATATATTAATGCCCAATATTGAGAGCTAAACTATTTCAGGAAGCTTAGGACAGATGTGTTATAGCTGCAAAATCATGTTTATTCAAGTAATGATGAAAGAGCTGTGACAGGCTGTATTGAGCTTTGCGATTAAGCCTGTCTCTTAATTCATCCTTTCTAGAAAATAGGCTTAGAGAATTGGTAGTATTACATGAGCCTCCAAGCTCTATAGAGCATGGGTAATTCATCTTTAATCTAGAAACATGGCAGATACTGTTTCTAAGGACAGGTTCACAATTCTTTATCTGAAAGCCTTGAGAGCATATATGTTTTGGAAATAAGAATTTTTTAGAGAGTAAATATAGTGCTTACGGTATGTATTGAATGTACAACTCCCCTGCAAAGTCTGAGTCGGCACTTACAATCAGACGCATTAATATCTCTGCATCCCATCAAGTGGAATAAAGATGATAGCCTGGAGTGAGGTTTTGCCACCAAATAATTTGCTTCAAGCTTACAAGAAAAATTGGTTTTCAGAGCTTTTTGGATTTCAGAATTGTGGATAAGGAATTGTGAACCTGCTATTGAGATGTTTTGACTCATTTAATCTCTCAATAATTTGCAGTACTAAACTTTATTTGGTATATGAAGAAACTGAGCCACAGAAATGTTGTATAATGTGCCCAAGGTCTTATGGCTAATAAGTGGCAGAGCCAGCATTTGAACCCTGACTGTCTGACTCTGGAACCTGTGCTCTTCACCAACATGAGTACTTCCAAGAGAACTTCTCAGGTCACACTAGCTAGCCTTAGTCTCACCCACTGGTTATGTGACCTCGGACAACTTCCTTAGCACACAGGACCCCAGTTTCCTCCACTGTTGCTATGAGTAAAATGTTCCTATTGGAGTCTTTTACCCCAGGAGAGTTTAAATAAGATGGACAAAATCACATTCCTGCTTTGCCCAAAGTGTGCTTCAAGATTTCTACAAGTTTTCAGAGGCTTATATTTTCATGGTCACAGGTGGCTTCTGCTAAATTAATTCACATTATGAATCACTACAAATTGTCTCAGTATCTTGTTCATGATGTAAATTCACATGTGAAACTCAGCTCTTCCCCTCAAGAAGACAAGTATCTTTAGATTGCTTGATAATTCTCTCCATATTAAAAGTCTGTTCCCCAAAACAAAACAAAATGAACAAAATAACAGTAGAATCATAGACGCTGAGAAGAGACTGGGGTTACCATGGGGGAGGAGTTTGGGTAAGTGGGTAGGGAAGGTGAAGGGGATATATGGTGCACCAAAATTCTCCATTATAAGTTGGTCACAAGGATGGTAATACAGCATGGAGAATAAAGCCAATGATTCTGTAACATCTTCCTATGTTGACAGTAACAACATTAATGGTAGTGAGGATTTAATAATATGGGTAACAGTTGAACCACTGCGTTGTATGCTTGAAACCAATATAAGGTTGTATATCAATGATACTTCAATTAAAAAAAAGCCCTTTACTCACCTCCCCACAATTCTATATTGCCCTAGCTTCTCACTTGCTGCCTTCTCTCTTTCCCCTCCTTTTTCATTTCTTCCTTTCTGTTCACTCATTTCCTGCCCCTTCCCTCTCTTCTCTCCCCTTTCTTCTTCAGAGCAAGAACAAATTCCTCTTTTTATTCCTTCAGGCACTTAGTAATTTTTGGTGACCTTGGCTTTTGATACTTAGCTTTCAAGGCAAGTCTCCCAGTGAATTACTGAAGTTTTGTTACACAAAGTCACTCCTAGAGAGTGCCTTCCCTCTTGCCCTCCAGGCACAGCCAGCCTAAATGGGAGTCCTCTTTCTTTGCACCCAGATATACTGATAGACTCTCCTCCCCTTCCCAACCCCCAGTCAGTGGCATTTGTGTTTCTTGCCTAACTACTTAATTGTCTAATATGCAAATGTCATGGCCATCCTAAAGCTAAAACTTCTCTTAATTCTTTTAAGTGCTGAGTACCAGCTTTTGTTTTTAGCAGGTGTTCTGAGTAACTACTAGAATAAATCTGACTGTACCAAAAGCTAGGTAGCCATTAATACATTCACTCAGTGATCATACAATTAAAGAAATTGAAGTCTGTAGCCTCCTAACACTTGTCATATTGCCCTGAGTGGAGGAAATTACTGGGGTTGAGATTTCAAAGACAACTGTAGTGCTTTAGCCAGGAAAATATATCAGAAAATAGCCAGGGAAAATGCATTTTATATATCCTTAACCCCAGTGAAATGTAATTTGGCCTTGACCAAAAGACGTAAATAACAGCCTTGATTATAAATTCATGCTCAACCCATAAATGAGAATCTGAGAAGTTTCTTTACAACACAGGGTCAGTGAGACTGGTAAGCTCTAGATGAAAAATTTCTGGTAGAAGAGCTTTGTCATACCAGTTCATTACCAGCATTTAGGATAGCTTAGCACACAGTAGGAGCTCATCTACTTGAATGACAGATGATTGAATGAGTGATTGCAATAAGAAATGTAGGAGACCTGTAACACTGGAGGCAGAGCTATTGTACACTGCCTGTTACCCTGCCCTGCCCTACCTTCCTCCCTGGCCATGTGCCCATTATAGAAGAAAGAGACCTGAATTCTAATCTCCCAGCTCTACCCTCCAACCTTAAATATGTGACCATCAACAAGGAATTTAACTGTTCTAGGCTTGGTTTTATCATTTGTAAAACAAAAGCCTTGAGCTAAATGAACTCTAAAAGTAGGTTTGAATTGCTTATATGAATATAGTTGTCTTTAGAAAGGTAATAGAGGTATATGGAAATAAGTAAATGTTGTAGAAGCCTATGATAAGTAAAAATCTTCCTGTGCCCCATTTCCAGGTCTTTCTTCTCAGAAGAAACCCCTTTGGGCTAATTCTGTCTTGTCCTCCTCTAATATGCTTATGCCTCTATTTCTTAATTTATTTACTCTAAGCAATATCATTTATCTTTGCACTTTTCAATACAAAGAATTTGGTTTACTACCTTCTCCTATATTTTAATTATCAATATGAATATTTTAATGATTTAGATCCATTTCCTTTATTACTTTAAAGTACTATTACTACTTTACTGCTATTAGTATTACTAAATTATTACTTTAAAGCACTATTTGTTTTTTTAAAACACTATTTTTTAACCCATCAATTTTAAGTAGTATCCTGACTCCCCACTAAATAAACTGGTATTTACTTTGCTTTTTTTCAGTTCTCCTCTTGAATTTCCTAGCTTCTGTCAGCTAAGTCATTACCTTCTTTTTCCACCAAAATCATTACTTTTTTGTTGTCCAAAGTTGCAATGTTTAAATTCTCTTTTGTAGCTATGGTTGTCTTTAAAACTTTGTCTATAGGCGAATTCTGCAAATTGAAAACTAATAAAGTACAATTATGTGAATATTATTTATTGAAAAACTAGATATAGTGTGCTTGGATGTACAGACGAAGATGTGGTCCTGTGTCACCAAATCTGGGCCACTTGAAGAATAGTCCAAGCATCAAAGTCACACTGATTCTCTTATACTCCATTATGTTGCTCAAAATCATTTTACATTTTATCTTGCTTCATATGAATGGCTTTCAGATTTAAATATCTTTAACTTTGAAATCTAGCATGACAGTTCTCAAACTTGGCTGCACTTTGGAATCACCAAGGGAGCTTTAAGGAACACTGACAGACAACCCCCCCATCTAGAGTTTGACTTAACTGGGCTGGAGTGTGGCCTGCATCTGTGTTTTTTAAAATCTTTCCAGATTATTCCAATGAGTAGTTGAAGTTGACAACCCTCACCATTAATGTCAGTCATGTGTAGTAGAGTCAAAGGTAATGAACACAGAGCCCTTTGAAAGCAAGAGCAGAAAGTAAAATCTGAGACCAACTGAAGGTTCATAGAAAATTTTATTTCTTTTTTGGTTGTAGCTGTCTCCACAATCTGTCGATGCAAAGATGGTTTAATAAGACATACTTTCTGCACTCAGCTTCTGAGGTGTTTCATTTGGTGGTCATTATTTGGATGGAGAGCTGATTTTGTTTTAAAGTTCATTTTTTTCTTAGATACTCTGGAGAGCTGAAGTGTTGCAAAACCATTGTGAACTTTCAGCAGATCCTTAATATTCAGACATAGGTTTCAGTGACTGATTTTCTTACTTGTGTCTAAGAACTTAACAGGTAGTGTATTTCCAGTAGTTCCCATCTAATTTTGTCTAATTTTGAGGTTCAGTCGAAAGGTTGTTCCCTTCCAGCTCTCCAAGACCAAGACACGTGGAAGAGCTTGAGCCAGGCTGGTGGGCCCCAGGGTCTAGTAGGTATAGCTGGCAGTGAAGAGCGACTGGGTGGACGCAGCACCAGAAAAGCCACTGTGAACATACTGTCCTCTGGTTGCCTGGCAGTTAGCCTGAAAGACAAATGTGAGAGAGGAGACCAAGTTAGGCAAACTCAACCCTGTGCCTGACCCTCTCTCTCAGCCTCTCGTTAGAAACCGGCTTCACCTTCATTTGGATTTCATTTCCTCCTTACAGTGACTCTGCTGAAAATTGCTGCTGATACCATTCTTCTCCTTCTATCATGTTATCTCCTTTTTAATCCCCAAGTGTTCTGAGCATTTCTCAGGCAAGCTGGAGGTCTGTGTCAGTTACTAAGGAAGTTTCTTTTTGTACCAACAATATTACAACAATAGTACTAGAAATTAAAGTTGAGAAACTTCTCATTAGTACAGCGATAAGGGAATGGAGATTTCCATCTTAACAGTGGGGAAGCTTGGAATAGTTGTTAGAAGATATTGACCAGACGTTATGGCCAAGCATCAGGCAAGGTGCAGCTGAAGGGACACTATAGCAAAAAAAAACCAAAAAAAATTAAATAAATGTTCTGTTTTCCACCTGTATTTATCCACAAGAACGTGTAGTTTTTATGTAGTTGTTATCATAATATCATGTGATTCCCTGTGTAAATGCAATTAAAGGTGAGTTCAGGATTATGAAACCTGTAATAATATTCAGATGCCATTCAGTGGTACCAGGTCTTCAGGTCACTGTTACTGTTACCTGCTCTTTCCAGGATTTATTTCTACAACTACAGGGATTTTTTAAAATGTGTTTTATGGACCTAAGCACTTAGAAATGGAAATTCTCTAGCTTGACCCCAGACCTTCTGAACCAGACACTCAGTGACTGGGACCCAGCAATCTGCATTTTAACGCATCCTTCAGGTGATTCGGATGAACACTCAAGCTCGAGAACCACCATCCTAGATGATACACTCAGCTTCCCTTCTTTGGTGTGGAACACCCTTCCGATCCTTACTTTCATAATTCTTCCATCGTGTTAGCTCCGTCTCGCATCTCATCAGCCACACACCAGCACAGCCATGCCCAGCTCTCCATCGTCACCAAGTAAAGCACTAAAAACCTCACACCTCTCTTATGCCCCTGAGATGGTTTCCTTTAGCTTCTCTGGGGCCTTCCTTCCCTTTAGTATCTCATCACCAAACTTCCGGCTACACTTGATTCCTTGTCCATCCTCCTCTGTGATTGGCATTCTTCCGTCTCCCTATTAAACTTTTATTCTTCTACCCTGCTATTTCCCATTTAGGTTGATCTGAATCTTCCTGCATGCTTAACAGAGTTGTCAGGAAACTTCAGGATCTGAATTAATGATTCAGATTAATGTAACACAAACTTGTTATCAGTTTAGCTGCACCTTGACTGATGCTTCTCCATAGCGCCTGGTCAGTTGCTTTGCACTTAAACATGCCAAGCTCTCTCCCATGCGGCTAAACTCTAAGCAACCTGGACACAGTGGCTGTGTCTGCTTTGTTCACCTCAGTCCTTGGCTCATAGTAGGCATTCAAAAAGAAGTGGTTTCTAGTTGAATAAAACTCTTGTTTGTCCTCATTTTTCCTGGGAACCTTTCTGGATCTTTTCCTGACAAACTTCTTGTGGGGGCATCTTTCCTTTTCTCTCTCTATTGAAACTGTTCTATTGAGGGTCACTGATAGGCTCTGAAATGCCAGTCTCAGCCTTTTCTCAGCCTGTATTCTGAATTTCTCTGTAGTGTGTCATTACTGACCCCCCCTGAAACTTGTTTCTCTGTGTTCCCAGAGTCCTTGGCTCATTGTATCATATTATTGCCACTTGTCTTGGTGGCTTCTCTTCCTATCTTCCCAAAACGAAAAGTGTCCCTGGTTCAGTCCTTGGCCCTCTTCTCTTCCCTATGCATAGTCTCTGCGGAGATTGTCCTTCAATCTACCGTCATCAACCATACTCCTGGTTTGGATAATTCAAAACTCTCTCTAGCCCTAACCTTCCTGCTGAGCTCTAATGCCACATTTTCAAATGCCTAATAGACACTATCTGGAGATACCTTCATGGCCAGAAGAAAGCAATGCGAGCTAGGCCCCAAGTACCCGCTTGATGACTTAGATAGGAGGTAGTGGTATCTTACCAGGGCCCGCTTCATGAAAGCCTCCTGGGTTGCCTTCTTGTTTGCAGCCTTGCCATTCCAGGCGGCCAATGCACTGGCCTGCAGGGCCCGTCCAAAAGAGAAACTTAGCTTCCAAGGCTTCGGTAGAGGGCAAAGGTTGATAGCATTGAGGTTGAGAGTAGCGTCCTCTTCACTCATGCCACCAGACAAAAAGCAGATGCCTGGAAGGAAAGAAGCCATCCATTCAACTAGTCCCAGCTCAGTACCCTGCTTGAGAAAGCAAGCAATGAGCCTGAAGGAAATGTAATACCTCAGTCCTTTCTCTACTTGGTTTGCATGGGACTGGGTCAGAAAAATTAGTTTGCTTTTACGGAGGCTAATTGGGGTAAGGAGAAAAGGGCTTTAATAAACAAGGAGAGTGGTGAAATTTTGAGGAATCCACGGTTTGTGTGCATCTGGACAGACCCAATATGTGGCATTATGGAGCATGAAGGGAAATGCTGGCTGCCTGTGAGATAGCAGAGGTCTGTGTCCTGGGTAGAAAGAGACTCCAGGACACACGCAAATGCTTGGACCTCCCTCCAAGGATGAGGGCTAAAATCTCAAGTTAGAAGAGGAGAGGCCCACCAGGAACAGCTGCAGGAACAGTACGGTGGAGAGCTGTGACCGTGGCCATAGCCACCTGCTCTGGAGTATACTTCTTGGTGCAGGCATGGCCAGCAGTCACCATGTTGGGCTTGAGCAGGGTGCCCTCCAGGTAAACATGATGATCATTCAGGGCCTTGTACACAGCAGCCAGGACCTGAATATAAGAAGTCCAAACAGGTGAAACCCAGAGCTAGCCTTGGAGTCTTTGCACTTTTACACTGCCAGGATGCAGGATAAAGGAATCCCCAGATGTGGCTGGACCACAGCTTCCCAACCAGCCCTAGGCCTCATCAGGGCAATGCACTGCCAGCCACAGCCATGGAGCACGACCAAACCAGCCTAGCCACAGCACCCCTACTCAAACGGCTCCCCGCACTGCCTACTGGCACGGCTCCGCTTCCTAGGGCTCCTGCACTCCCTCCTTCCCAACATTCTTTTGGTCAGTTTGGAATGTCTTGATTTAGTTAATTGGGGATATCTCAATTGGTCTCCACTTTCTATTCCCATAAAACCCCAGTGGTCATAAAAATATATGTTTTAGAGACAGAACTGCTTTCAGATCTCATTTTAATCCATCCACATTTGCAAGTGGAGAAACTAAGGTCAGGTTACATTACAAATATGAACAAAGTACTTTCTAATTACATTTTCTCATGGGAGTCTCATATGTTATTTTTAAAGATCTTAGTTTACACATAATGTAACTGAGGTCCAAAAGGATAATATGGTTTACCCAAGATCCCACAACTAGCAAGATATTTCTCAAATCCAAGTCTTGGTTCTGCTCTGTAAGTCCTGGGCTTTCACTATATGCCAAAAAAGTGGAAGTCTTGATAAACACCTCTCAACTTTCTCAATCTTTCATATTTAACAACTGATATATATTAAATAACAGCTGCTACTTAAAGACAAGATTCTTCATCTGGAACTGGGACCTTTTATTCAAAACTTACCTTCTCAGTAACATACTGGCAGTGTTCCATGTCATGGGCTCCATCAGGAATGACCTCTGGTTCAACAATGGGTACCAGCCCATTCTAAACAGGAAAAAGGGCAGAACAAAGGGAAGCTGTGCTCACTGTGATCCTGTCCTCAGGAAGATATTCAACAGTTGCAACTGGTATAAAATGAAGCCTTTATGGAGAAGTACCATATAGGTGACTTAAAGGCAGTGAAGAGAAATTTAACGGTATGTCTAGTGAGCATTTATGGCCTAGCCAAAAGAGAACAGCAAGATTAAAAAAAAAAAGCTTTCCTTGAATGGAGTAAAATAAATGTAAAGTCTTAATTTCTATCTCTTATTCTAAGGACTATCCTGGCTACATCAGAACCTGGCTGCCACCTTTCTAGGGCAGTCCAGCTTACATCACTAAGAAAGATGCCTTTTGAGTGGGTTAATTAAGGAATGAAGCAGTGTGTTTACAGTTTAAAGTGGGACCCTACAGGTGCCCACAACTCAAGTAACCCCAACATGGCAAATCAGACTTAACTCAGATCCCAGAGACATTTCAACATATACTGGAAACTTTGGCATTAAGTCACCATCCCCCAATAAACTATTTGGATTTGGACTAGATCAGAGTTATCACCTCAAGCTAGGGATCTAAGAGGATCGTATCCTGGACATGGTGGCGCATAGACAGCAAGGGTTCTGGCCTCAAGAGCCTGATTACTCTGAAGACTCAGCTCACAGAGCTTTGGCAGAAAGCAAGGATTGGTGGCGTTGGCCTTGGGGCTCATAGCTGACTTGCGGAAACAAGTCTTTCCCTACCACACTCAGCTACAGCAGAAGTGGTAAAACGTGGCACCAGAATATATTAGTGGAAGAAGGCTCATGTGTAGTTACAGTGAAATTGGAACAAGAGGCTCTAAAGGAAGCTCTGGCCTACAGCTTTTTAGCCCAATGGGATGACAGAGTACCTGCTGACAGATGCTGGCGTAGCGGGCCAGGGCATTGGCGTTTTCCTGGATGGCGAGTGTGGATGGACAGTGGCTGTCAATCCTCAACACAGCACGCCATTTCCCAAAGTCAGCACCATCTTTCTTATACTGAGCACAGCGCTGAGAGAGCCCATCAAGCCCTGCAAGTCACAAGAGAGAAAGGCTTTGCAAACTTCTCCCTGATCCACGGGGCTGCTGATAAAGTGAAGGAGTTCTCCCTTGGCTTGAGGACTGAAAACATCCAGGCATGTAAGCATTAAACCCACCACTGAGCCAAAACACCTGGATTTAATAAATATGGTTTTGATGTGCACAGTGGATACTTTGCAAGGAGAATAGAGGAAACTAGTATTTACTTAGTACTTACTATGTTCCAGGCATGATTCTAGGCATTTTGCATACCTTATAATTATTGTAATAATCCTAATAGTTAATATTACATTTGTTTCACAGATGTGAAAGCCAAGACTCTAAGAATTTAAGTGGCTTTACCATGTTTACATAGCTAAAGAGTGACAGAGCAGGGATCCAAGTTCTGCTTACCTAACTCAGTGCTGAGGGTAATACTTGCCTTCTTGGCCAATGAAGTACTTCTCAAAACTACCAGATTAGTAAGTGATGGAACCAGGATTCAAACCCAAAAGTGTCTGATCCCAAAGCTTGGGAATTTTCCTCTATACTGCTACTGGATTTTTCTCTAAAAAGAATACTTTCAGGTGCATAGTATCTTCTCTGTGGCCCACTTGATGCACAATGTCTAATTTAATCCCCACAATATTGTGCAAAGTATTTAGTGTTATCCAATTTTAACTGAGACTCAGAACATTTAAGTGCCTAACCAGAGGTCACACAGTTATCAAATAGAGGAGCTGGATTTGAAAACCAAGCATGTGTGGCTCTAAAACCATGTGACATTTGTACTTTGTATTCCCTTATTCAACTCTTTGCTTGCCTTCATTTCTAGCATATATTGGCATGATTATATCAACAGGTAGTATCTTTACCTTGAATGGTGGTTTCTTTGTTTGTTCCTGCAAGGGGAGCACTGCCTTGGTCTAACTGTGAATATAAATAATTAAAAGTAATTAGCAGGTGTCCTAGTAAACTAAAAGCAGAGCCCCTGGTGTAACAGTTCTCATCTTTAACAAATGTAGGAGTTGAATCAGAAAGATGTATTAGTCATTGGAGGATAGGGAGGGACACAGTTCACTCCATAGCAGAAGGAAAGTTACCTGGAAGGAACAGTGTAAGAGTGTCAACCCTGAGAGGTTGGAAAGCATGGAAAGCACAGGCCCGGAGCTTGGGAAGTAAGAAGTCACCTGGGATGCAGAGGTGCCATATAGGAGCAGCTTCTCTCAAGCTATTCATTCAAGAGACATTTACCGAGCACCTGCACATACCTTAGAACTGGATTATTACAGGAGATCAAAAGAATAAAGAGGCAGCCTCTCTTCTCAGCACAGCAGAGGCTAAGGCCATGAGCCCTAGAGGTAGATAGTGGGTTTGGACTGCCTCCAATTTTGCCTTGCAGTAGGCAGTTTATGCCACCCTCCTTGTAATTGTTTTCTCACCTTATCTCCAAGAGAAAGATAATAATAAGTCGACCTCCAGATGTGAAAAGGATTAATGAGTGCCTGGAGTTGTAAGCACTCAGTGAATACTAGTTTTCACTCTTGAGAAGTTCACTGGGTTTTGGAAGACCTACAGTTGAGCAGCAAGTGTTTTAAATATAATAGCTATCATGAGCTAAATAATAATTATCTGATGGAACTGTTTTAAAAATCTTTTCATCCTTATAAAAACCTTATGAGGTAGACACTATTATTCCCATTTTAGAAATAAGGAAATGGAGACACTCAGAGCTTAAGTACCTTGTAAAAAATTTAGCTGAAAGAATAAGACACTGAAAGAAGTCTAGAAGAGGATCTGGGTCTTGAGGAAGATGACGCTGGAAAGGGTGAGAGTGGCAATGAGATGATGAGGGTGTTTGTGGCAGCTCCGCCCCAGCCACTGTGCTGGGAGTTTGGCTGGGCTGAGGCAGAAGGGAGAAGGGGACGGAAGCATTCACCTTGATTCCCACCACGATGCCCTTCTCCTTGAGGATGTTTCTGAACAGCTTTCCCTGGCTGTCCTTCTGGTAGAGGGTCTCATGGAAAAGGATCACACCCCCGATGCTCTGGTTGATGGAGTTGTCCACGGTGAAGAGCAGTTCCCGGAACTGCCGGCGGTTCTCCTCCGTGTTCTCCACCTGGATCCTCTGCAGGCGGTTTCCCATCGTGCCTATTGTGGGCAAGCCAAAGGCAGACAAAGAGCAGGCCAGGGCTGTCCTGCAGCCTTCCTCCATGGTGGCTCTGTGACCCTCCCCAGGGTGGGCAGCAAGACCCTCCTTTTTATTCAGATCCTCAAAGCCCCTGTCTCCTTTTTTGTCTCCCTGGGGAAAGACCTTGCTTGCTGTCAGGATACTGGCTAGGAAGGGTGTGGACTGGTCATGTCAGGGTCAAGGTGGAAGCCACCCTGGGGTCCAAATGGGTGTGCAAGGCCCTGAAGGCTCTCCTGCACCCTCCCCCCCTCCCCTCACCGGGCCAGCTTCAATCTGACTAGACGTACACCCATGGGAAGATGGGGCAGGCTCTTGATTTCTCTGGCTTCTATCATTTTATGGTGGACCCGGCATGCCTGCTACAGTCCTCCCTTGTACCATCTTAGGCTTTCCTCAGCCATAGCCCTGCCCTGTTCCAGGTGTAGACACCTCCCTGTACTCCCAGCTCTTCCTTGGCTGACTTTACACTGACTTCTCATTAGCAGTAGAGGGCTGTGTATCTGACCTCATTCTGGTTATTGAGTTCCTGACTTTGCTACAGCCTGCGTTCAGATGACCCCCCACAAGCAGCCTTAAAATGGTGGGCTCAAGCCTCTTCCCTTGGTTTTCAGAAATCTTCCTACTGGAATAACAGGACTCTATGCTTACTGGGTTTTCTGCTCCCATACCTGTGTACAGAAACCTTTACTCCTCTGAAAGGAAAGTGTATGATGACCAAGTTGCCTTTGCTAAGTGTAGAAACAAGAGTGGGCTCATAGTTGTTTTTTCGGTGGGACTCACCTACAGACTCATCTGCAGCCAGGATCCCCTTCCCATTGGCCACAATACGCTGGGCAATTTCTGAGAGCTCCTTTTTCTGTTCTGGGGTGAGGGCTGGAAATGCGTAGGCCATGGTGACGGGTCTGGAAAAGAGTTCAGGAACGCCCTGAAGAGCTGTGGGTGGCTCAGAGGGATTAGTGACCAGGACAGCCAGGGTGTGCAGACAAGCCCCGTAGGCCCCTCTGACATTTCTAGCCCATTTACACAACTGGATAAATAAATGGCACCTGGGTTTCTTTCTCCCTTAGCCTAAGTAGTTGCAATTTGCCATAATAGGTAAAGATAGGATGCCAAGTTCTAAGCAGAATGCCTTCTAGGAGATCTTGGGATTCACTGATCCTGAGACTGGATAAGCTAATTAATGGTCCTCTCAAATCTGACAAATAGATGGCACTGCATTAATCGACTATCTAGTCTGTGGATTCCTGGTGATGTTTGGGATGGCTTAAGGTCAGGACAGTGAGGCTTTTGGCCTCTATGGCCATCTCTTACTTTGTTCTGTTAGCCTATAGCCCTACCAGATTATTCTCCAGGCAGGACACTTGAGAGGAGAAGCTGCCATTTGGCCTTGAATTTTGGGACATAGAGGATGGGGTGCAAGGATCATTTTTCTTATATTCAACCACCTCTGAAACCATTTGGGGCAGATGAGGAGGATTTTCCCTACATGCCCTTGGGCTGGATTTTCCCAGAGGCTCTCAGGCTGTCACAGGGTGATTCCTGCTCCAGTAATTCTCAACTTCACTGCTTTCGCAAGGAGAGACTCTGGCCTGAGGATCCCCTGACCGGGCAACCTTCTTGGCAGTGGTCCTCTGCAGGGTTGCCCCATTTGGCTACCACTTTTTGGCTAGTCTTGAAAAGCAAGCTTACAGGGGTCTCAACTTGGATGTTAGAGTGATTTTGCATAGGTTGGACTATCAAAGAAAAAAATGATAGCAAAGATTATCTTGAGTAGTTTCCTATCTAGTTCTGTGTCTTCCTCCTCTCCCCTCATGCACTCAGCCACAGGGCAGATGACCTGTGCCTACTTTTGCTTCCCAGAAGCCCAGGGACACCTCAGTTCTCTTTTGATCCTCTTAGCCATGAGTGAGGTAACCAGGGCAGGTATTAGCTTCCTTAATTGAGGAACAAGCTAAGACTCAGAGACATCCCAGCTAGGATAAGGCAGAGCTCCCCACCCAGTCCAGCCCCTCATGGTGAATCAATTTCTTCACGTTTTCTGCATTCCTTCAAGGCAGTCGCCCAGTCCCCTGTCTCTTGGCATAAGAAGTCAATGGCTATCAGACTAATTCATGTTTAGAAAAACTGCTGTGACTCTCATCGTTGCCACACTCATTTCAACAGGGGTTCTTGTCTTAACCCAAAAGAATGTGACCACAGTGCTGTCACTGGGGCTCCAGGACAGGCCGGTGGGCCATGACCTCTAGAGAAGACAGTCTTCCAGGGCCCCTCACATCCCCGCCAGCTGAAGATAGTGTTTCCCCTGAGGGATAAACAAGAAGATGCTTTACAACACATTGTGAAAATTTCAGGTGTTATTCTTTCTCTTTTTTAATTAAAAAAAAATTTATCTAAGAGACCTCATGTTTCTATTTATTACTATTTTCTTCAGAGTGTGCTGACTCAACCAGACAAACAGAGAAAAGGTCAAAGTGAATCGACACTGTTTAAGGGAAGTTAAACTTCTGCAGGGGGATTAAAGGTCTTTACCACATCAGCACAAATGTTGCCCCCTGTTAATCATAAAACAGGAACACAGGCCAATGTTCACCAGTGGGAGATAGGAGGCCAGCCAGGACTGGGTAAAGATAGAAAATGCTACTGTGCCCCAAAGTTTCTGCTCACTGAGGTCTCAAGCCAACTTTTGTAAAAAGTCTGATAAAAAGTTGTTCACATTATATTATTAAGTAAAAAAACCCAGCAAGTTCCAGAGAAGTATGCAGTATATGATCCCATTTTTTAAATTTAAAAATGTATGCACACACATTTTTTGTGTGTCCATATAAGCAGAGAATAACCATCCTGGGGTTACCTCTGGGAATGGGATGGGGTCGAGTGACTCTGACATTTCACTTTATGAATTTCTTATAATGTTTGACTTCTCAAGGAATAGGTTTATATATTACGTTATTTATTATACAAATATACTAGCAGGTAGTATATATGTACAAACCTGGGAGAAGGTTGTGAGTATGAACATATGAATATGAAGGTTGTGAGTATGAATATATATGAATAGAAGGTAACCACAGAAACCCAGAGCTAAAAGTGACAAGTGACCCTAGAGATATCTGTATCAACCCTACCACTTCAGAGATGAGGAGACTGAGGCCTGCAAAGAATATGTCCGATGCCCTTTCTAAGTTGTGATGTTCTATGATTGTAAATATGATTGTAAATTTACAATATGATTTACATATTTACAATACAATTGTAAATCAGATCCTATTGGCATATGACTTGGAATCCTTTTTCTAATCCTTCAGCAAAATAATAGATGAAACCCTGCAGTGTGGTTCATGCTGCCTTCCTTGAAGAGGTTCTGTGAAAAGATAATTTGTAAAATATGGAAATTTAACTCCTGGAGAAATATAAGGGAGTAGAGAGTTCATTTGTTTCCTGTGCAAGGCATCTTCAAGAAGACACGTGGGGCTCATTCACTGAAAGCCCAAGCTCGCTAGCGTTTTATGCTGCACTTTTACACACAGATGTATGAAGATGCCCACAGCTCCCTTACTCACTCCAGTGCCCGAGTGCCACATGCAGTGAGATGCCCTAGGACAGCCTGACTCTGGTGTCATTGAATACACGTGGCACAGCTCAGAAAGAGACCTGAGTGTCGCTCTTACTAGCACCTAAGTCAAAGGAGCTCCCGGGTTTACAGCAAGTACACTCCATGCCTGGCACAATACCTCAGCCTCTAGCCTAGGCCTGGGTGGTCCCCAGAGGCGCCTTGGCTAAAGTGATGATGGTAGCAGAGCTCAAGCCCCTACTGGATCCAAATCGGCTGCTGGAGCCCTAGGTACCTATTTAATTATTTATTTTGTTATTTACTTATTTAATTTTAAAAGGCATCATATACTCACAGCATGCCTATTTTTCAAATAGAGCAAATGTGCCAAAATATATCAGCAGATTTTGATTCCAAATATCTTAAGCTGTAGGATCTTCAAAGTAGGAAATGGTACAGAAAGTATCAAACAAGTGGAAGTTTTGTCAATTCATAATCAAATGATAGCTGTGTTCTGGGATGTTTGCAAGCCTCTTTCATTTTCTCATTTGAGCAGTGGGTGAAGGCGAAGGGCAAAACATGCCAAGAGTTCATTTTCTGTGACAAAGAAACTTCAGTGCTAGTACTAGTTAGTGTGGGAAGAGAATGAAGAAAATGACATAAGGTGATAAATATGTAAGTAAATCATCGAAATAAACAGTTGTTACGGGAGAGAAGAAATGAGCAGGAATCTCAAAAAGTGATGAGAACCTAACCGAATGGAGAGTATTCACGTTGTTCTTCCCAAGCCAAAGCCTCACAAGAGCCGTCATACAGTTAACACTGGTAACTTGAGCATTTTGCCCCCACCCAAAGAGGCAGGAAAGGTGTGAGCCAGCATTGATGTCTAGGGAAGAAAACAATCATTTTTCAGCCACCATCCAGTTTTTCCTGAAAACAAAAGCAAACACACTTTCTCCTCTACTGCTTAGTGCTATAAATCCTTTCCTCCCTGCACAGCCCAGGCAGACCAATGGAAGCGCCTTTACTTACAGTTTGAGAGAGGAGAGCCCTCTCAGAGACCAGCTGTGGACGAGGCGGCAGCTGCCAAATAGGACGAATCTTTGGGAACACACATTTTTTTATTGACTGCTCATCAGAGCTGTGGTGCCTTTTTTTTTTTTTTTAACTTTTGCCCTCCCCTTCCCACCTTGTCCAGGTAGGGAGGTGTTTATCCAATGCCTCTGATTGGCTCATACACAGCCAGTCCTTCGGATCTTGCTCCTCCTTGTACTCACGGGATGTTAAAGCTACAAGGATATCTGGAGACCACGTAGTTCTTAATCCAGACTCCTCATTTTACAGGTGAGGAAATGGAGGTGTAGGGGATTCCCTTAAATCACAAAGCTAGTGAATGACTGTGCTCTGTAGTCCATAACGGGCGACTGGGAAGAATGTTAGCTTAGCACTAAACACATGACCTTGGCTAAGGGTTTTTCATTTCTCTGAGCCTTAATTTCCTCCTCTGCAAAGTAGGATCTCAACCTCACAAGAGCTTGTAAAGTTTACAAACTGCCTTCATATAGTAGGCATTTAAAGATCCTTCCTAGTCCCGCCAAACAAGGTTGGCCTCCCTGATGTTTTCAATGCCAGAACACACTTTTACTCTATTCTCATTCTCTTTCAACCTTTACATTTGTGTCTTTAAAGTTGGTAAAGACTAAGTGGTTGCTGTAAGCCATTAGCTCCCCTAGATATAGTACTATCTGGGTATGGGTTCATTCTATGTGTTTTTTTCCTGAGCATTATACCAAAATCTAATTTATGTGAAGGCAAATAAAAGTAGTATATGCTTTCTGAGGCAAATAATGAATGAACAAATTAAAGTTATAGGGAAACCTAAAAGTAACGGAATTACCATGATCACAAGAAAGGATAAATTCTCAGGAACATATTTCTTTGGGATAATTTATAAAATGGGGAAAAAAACCCTAAAAAACCAGTGTGCTCAGTGGTATAGAGTGTAACACTGCAATGAGTAAAATGTCAATGAAATGAAGGAAAAAGAAACAGGAATGAGGTTGTCTATTTAAATAGAGTTCAAGTTCAGACAGCTTCTAAAAGTGGGGAATGTTAGACCTTGAATGTGGTTATGGAAAGAAATAGAAATATTTTAAACACAAAACTGAGGCTCATTTGGCTATAGAGGTTTGGCCAAGGCCTAAGGATAGCTGAGGGCTGGATCAGGAAAAGGCCATCCGCATTCTTGGTTCCATTTGCCACCCCAATGCACACTTTCTGGTTTCCCCATCTCCACGTGGTGTTCATTCAAGCACCTGCTATTTGATTCATCATACCAAAATGACCTGATCTGGGGGCATCTGAGGTTTTATGCAATTTGACTTTTGTTGAAGGAGAATGGAAGAATGAGAGGTGCATGGTAGTGAAGGAATGGAGTGTGAGGTTAGTGATGGTCATTTGGGGTCAGCGCTGGATGGCCAGAGCTGTGACTAAAACATTCCGCCTGCTAAGAGATGCATGGTAGAAATAATTTTACTTATGTTACTAGAACTAAGTAGTCTTATGAAGACAATGATAACAATAATAATAAACATAGCTAGTTTTTGAGGTGCTATGATGCATCTGATTCTTTTTATACATGATCTCCAATCTCAGCATCTCTTTGAGGAAAGATTTATTACTCCTGTTTTCTAGATAAGGAAACTAGTTCAGAGAGGGCAAGTAATTTGCCAGAGTCACAGGACAGGTACATGGAGAGGCCATCTCACTCCATGGAGAGGATGACACTCATTCAGTGGTCTAAAGCAGAGCTGTTTACATTTTGGTGACCGCAGACTGCATAGATAAGCTTTTTCCCTCTCACCCTCCCAGCAGTTTATAACCTTGGACATTAAACCTGCATTAATCAGGGAAGAATAACTTGCCTCGGCAGACCTAGTAACCCTGGTCTTGCTGGGCATCATTTCACGTGAACAGCAGCCTGCCCAAGCATGTCAGAGGATCATGGTACATCTGTCCCTGAGTGGTGCTACCTATTGCTGCTCCCATGGCATCAGCATTTGGTCACCTCCAGGGTGTGATGCGCAACCAGAACTCAAAGTTCAGGAAAGTGAGGAGAGAGCTCACTGGACCTCAGAGAAACAGCAACTCCTGAGCAACACACTGTTGCAGGGTTTCGCTTTGTTTTTTAAGTCTGTTAACTTAGTGAAATGTTCAAAACTGAGATATCATGATAGATGGAAAAAGCATGGGACTTGGAGGCTATGAAGTATTGGGGAATCCCCCAACCTCTGTTAGCCTCATTTTCACTGTCTGTAAAATGGGGTCATGATGTCTTCATCCAAGACTGATTATGGAGCATGAATGAAATAACATATGACTAGGGGCTTAGCACAGAGTAAGTTTCCACTTAATAGCCAGGTATGATTGCATCATTCTGGGTTAGAGGTCTCCCGTTGCAGACTTTTCTGATAGGCAAGAGGACGATATTATTCAGGATCACTGCTGTCAATATTGTCAACAACTGCCGCATTTATTCTCTACAACCTGCCCCACTCTAGGTAATTCTGGGTTGAATGTGATATCTATATAAGTCAACTGACAGGCCAGGAGTTAAGCATATTCATGTACAGTAGGATGTGTGAGTCCACCAACAAATTTGCACATGCTAGTAATTCTCATGTATGATAGTTAGTCTCACTATAGAATTAGTAATATTCTAGAGAAACAGCTTTCATAAAAAGAGGCTATATCTACACAGTGCAAGGAAGATCCATGGTTGGGTCAACATGGCATTTTAAAATATCTTTTCTAATGTGTGGTGCAGATATTTCCTAATTGTGTCACAGTCCACTTCAGTGGTTGGGATGGTTTCAGGATCCTGACACCAGCCTTGTTCTTTTGGTCACAGAGATAGGGCAACATTCTTTCAGCATAGTTTGTAAAATTTTCATTGAGGGTCTTATGTATAAGGCGTTTTGTTAGCTACAGAGATGTTTTGTAGAGGATACACTTGTATAGAGATTACAAGATGAGTAAGACTGGCCTATCCTCAGGAAACTTATAATCTGAGAAGTGGGAAGAGGGGGTTGTGGTCAAGATCAAACAAAATCAAACCAAATGACAGAATGCATATGAAAGTACCAAGAGAGTGCTGTGGTGGTGACAGTTGTTACGGCAGTGTTCATGGAAGGCTGTGAAGTGACATGGAAGGTAAGTCTAGATACTCTGGGGGTTATGGCCACATCATGCTCCATACCTGTTGATCCAGCCCATCAGATGGTAAGACCTACTCAGGGAGGGGAGGTGGTGCCTCACCACCGTCTCCCTAGCACCCAGCACCACGCCTAGAGCACAGTAGGCATCCAATCCATTCTTGGTGAATAAACGAATCAATAAATATATGAAAGCATTTGTGGCAATCTCAGAAAAGTGCAGGGTAACTGTGTTATAATTCTTATCCCTGAGAACTTAAAATGATTAAGAGGTAGAATATGACCACTACTTTCTTCTAAAGCTATACTAGATTCTGAAAGCTCTTCTATCATTGGTCATTTGGAATTTCGCAGGGATCCAGGCTGTAGCTGCCCTGAAATGGTACACTTGAACACACACCCCTCCCCTTTTTTAAATATCAGAGTAAAATATACAAGTGTACCATCTTAACCATTTTAAGTGTCCAGTTCAGTGATGTTAATTATGTCCACACTGCTGTGTAACTGAACTCCAGAACCCTTTTCACCTTGCAAAACTGAAACTCTATACCCATTGAACAATAACTCCCCATTTCCCTCTTCCTCCAGACCCCGGAAACTGTCTCTATGAATTTGACTACTCTAGGTACCTCATATAAATGGAACCATACAGTGTTAGTCTTTTATGTGACTGGCTTATTTCACTTAGCCTAATGTCCTCAAGGGTGATCCACGTTGTAGTTGTAATTTTCTTTTTTTTAAAGACTGAATAATATTCATGAATAATATATATACACACACACACGCAATGGAATATTACACATATATACACATACATATATATATCACAAGTATGTATATATATCACATTTTTTATCTATTCATTGGTCTATGGACACTTGGGTGGCTTCCACCTTTTGGCTATTGTGAATAACAATGCTATAAACATTAGATAAATATATCTCTTCAAGACCACGCTTTCAATTCTTCTACGGCTTATTTTTGAATTTGATGGATTTATTGAGGTAGAATTCACAAAGCATACAATTCACCTATTTCAAGTGTACAAGCCAATGGGTTAGTATATTCACAGAGTTAGTACTGAATGTTGGTTTGTGAGAGAGATGTGGTAGATTTTTAAAAAGCCAAGAATCTGAGGATTAAATCATTTGAAACCCCAGAATGAAGCCCAGGGCAAGAGCTATTTGTGTGCAACAAATATGGGAATGGAAGAGTCAGGGTTTGCCTTCCTTTTCCTCGTGGTAATATTTAAGATCCTAAGAAATCTGAACTCTGTGTATTCTAGGAAGACGAGAGTGCCTGTGTATATTCAAGTATTCAGAGGAAGTACATTTAAAATTATCCAAATTCAAGGGCTTAGAACCACCCCCTGAGAGCAGGGGCATTAGAGACTTGAAATGGGATAAAGAACGAGGGCTTTCTTGTCTGGGGAATGTGTGTGTGCATTTAGGATGCTGTAGATGCAGAGTAATTAGAGTGAATGGGCAGCAGGATTTCAGAGTTACTGAGTGACCTGTATTTATCTGTCAGGAAAGAGTTACACTGCAGCCAGCAGTGACCTCCAATCCCACTTTCCCATTTTCCCTCATTAATAGGTTGTTTACTGCCTTGTTGGTGATTTCTCTTTGCTTTTTTGCTCAACCATCTCAAAGTCCAATTTTTCTCTCACTATCTAATCAGAATTGTCAGTTACTTATGTCATTTATGACCCCCAGCATATATTTCTCTCACTGCCCCTTATCTTTTTGTTGAAGCTGCGTGGCCTTTAGGTGGGAAGGCTCTAGTGGAAAGAGCCAGAGGTGAGGAGCCTGGAGGGCTGGGGTTGTCTGAGGAAACCACCTTCTCCCAGGTGCTCTTCCCTGACGTGAGAAGTGGGCCTAGCGATACCGCTTCTCTCTAACTTTGCCATGGTGTTGCTCTGAGCGAGCAATATCACCCAAATGAGTGCTTTGAAAACTATAAAGCCCAACGCAATTACACAGGGAATAAACCATGGCCCTTCATGGAAGCAGGTACTACACTGCTCCCTCGCACGTGCTCACACACACACACACACACACACACACACACACACAAGAATCATAAAACAGGCTTCTGGCCCTAGCTCTACTCTGACTAGCTGGATGGCATTGTCCAAGGAAGGGCATTACCACTTGTTGAGCATTTACCCTGTACAGGACCTTTTCTGGGCACTTCAGATAGACTATTTCATTTAATCTCCACCATGTCAGCAGGTAGGCATTGCTTTGAAGAGGAAGGAGA
>JAVSCE010013688.1:0-96285 GCA_032199065.1 Smutsia gigantea
CCTTGCTCTCCTACCTTGAGTGTTTCGGAAGCTCAATCTTCGGCTCCGTGAACAAGAACCCCGGCATCTGAGCCCCGGAGGTGGGGGCCTGTGGGCACAGCGCAGGGCCCGCAGACCCCAGGGGGCTCGCCTCAGGCCCTTCTCCGGGCCGGGCGCCTCGGTGGCCCCGGGCTTTCCCAGGCCCCCGGGCACGGCTTCCGCGCGCTCCCCCTGACTCTCCCGACGCGGCGGCGCCCCCGCACCGCCCCTCCCCCGGCTCGGGAAGAAGCGGCCGCGCCTCCGGCCGCGCAGGGCCGAAGCAGCCCCGGGACGGGAGCGGGCCGCCGCACGTGCAGGCGGGCCAGGCTCTTGACCGAGGCCTCTGCCGGCTGGGGAATCATTCTGCCGAATCTGGGCGCTCAGAGCTCAGGGTGGGAGGGCAAGGAGGCGCTAACCTCAGGAGACGGTGTTAGCTGGTGCCGGCGGCGAGGACGGCCGAGATGGGGGCTGCGGCCGGGAGGACGGGCGGCCCTGCGTCTGCTGGGGCCGAACACTGTTGAAGCGAGAGACCTGCGGATCCCCCGGGGCGCCGCCAGTTCCAGCTCGCTTTCAGTCTCCTAGAAATGTTAAGATGGTTCCTTGGTTCATCCCCAATCTCGTTTTAATGTTACTGATTTATTTCTTTTCGTGCTTCTCTACTTCTATTTCACTAGATGTCAAAATGAAAACTTTTACCTCATTTGCCATCTTAAATCAGAAGTGTTAGAAGTATTTTTTTAAATACTTTACTGGTGTGTGTGTATGTGAAAGGAATTATGGATACACATGCTTTGTTACGGACTTTTTTGTGCCTTTCCTGCTCTGCATCTGCCCTCCCATATGAACCACAACATAGTGAATATGTGATTGCCGATTCTCTTCACTTTTTTCTTATTTTTAGTTTAATTCTGAGGTTTATGTTAATTCTGTGATGCATCTTTTCAGACACATTAAAATCTTTGTTTTTATTTACCAAAATACAATTAAAATAAGAAAATACATTTAAACAGTAACACCCCCCCTCCAACTCACACTGGCTGAGCACAAATCCTACCTCACAGAGAGTGCAGGAGGAGAGAGGAGGGGTGAACCTAGGATTGTGACCTGACTTCCTCCTTATGCCGCCACAAAGCCAATGTATTGACCCAGCCAGTATTTTCCAAAAAGGATGAGCCTAGAGAATTCTAGAAAAAAAATAACCTAGAATCACCTACACTTAACAGTTCCACACGAAGAGAAACAATTCTCTTACCAAATTCATTCACTCATCTAACATTATTCTGGAAGGAAGGAATGTCACATTTATTGATCATACCATAGTCTCACTCTTTTATCTATGTTACACTTTTTTTTCATAGTTACAACAAACCTAAGAATTAGGTATTAGAGCAGATTCTCATCATTTGAAGATTTAACATGGGAAATTTTGGCTATTTGCCAATAACCCCAAATGTGTAGGACTTGTAATTTTTCTAAAGTATTCACTTAAAGCTGATGCCCCCTTGGAGACTGAAATAGTGGAGCAAGTATTTAACTAGCAAGAACATCTACTTCAACTTGAGTTTGCTTTACTCACCTCTCTCCCCCATCTGTTGTAGCTCCCCTGAAGTGCTCCAGTGGTCATCTTGCACTTAAGGATTGCGTGTCTCAAGATTGTATCTTGAGTATTTCAAGGGTCTGTTGCAATCAGGCAAAATAAGGTAACAAGGTTTACCTGGGAGAAAATGGCAAACGGGTACAAGATCATTTTTCTAGTCTCTAAAATTCATACTCTTCTTAGCTTACCCACTGAGCTTCCTCTAAAGCTGGGAACAGAACTACAGCAACAACTTTTATCCCCACGAAATCTGAAGCCCCAGGAGGAAGGGTGCTCTACCCCCAGCAGCAGACAGCTTCAGGCAGTTTAAGGTTCCGGTGAAGACCAGGCAATCAGCAAGGAGACATCTTTCCTTTGTTTGCAGGAGGATGCAAAGCTAACTCCCTCCTGGCAGCCAACAGAACAAGATGAGAAAACACCAGTCGCTCCATTAAATCAAGTGGCCAATTTAATAACAGGGAGAGATGTGTGTCCTGAAGAGAGTATGAAATAGTTGTGAAAAATTGACAAAGAAATCAAAATTGAGTTAAGAAACAATGATCTTTGTGTTGCCTAACTCAGAGAGACTCCATGCCTCACGGAGGCCATGGTTCACCAGCCTCATAATCAGCTGGAGGTGTTTTAGACAACTCCATTGTTCTAGTTTATAAAAAGGTGAAACTTGGGTGTTCCAGTTGTTTCTAGCAACCAGTATATCAGTGTTTTTGTGCATGGGAAATATTTTGTCAGTGACCAAGCCTGCTTCTCCCTCCAAAATATCATTTCGTTCAAACCAGTTAACTTTGTTTTAGTAAGGGGAGGTTTGTCCAAAATTTCTCTAATGCGATTAGTAAGACCTATCCTTCCATACAATCACCAATGTACAAAAGGACCCCAAGGCCCCATCCTCTGACTGAGACTCCATTGGATATTTACAAGCTTTTCCTACTATGTGTGGCATGTTTTATTTGATATAGATATTTTGGCTTAGTTCTGGCATTTTTTTCCAAGAAGAAAAGTTCAAAAACAATTTTTTTTAACTAATAGCTTCGGGGCTACAGCCAGCTTAGTTAGCTGCAAGGCCCTTAGACAAATATTATAATCATTTAAAAGCTATGTAGCTGGATAATCAGTGAGATAATTGGTGTTTTCTCCTAAAGAACACAGTATACAGAAAAGGTAAAATCTACTTCAAATTGCACAAGTAATAACTCACTACATTTATGTGATGCTTCAGAATTACAGAGTACCTTCACATCCATTACTTCAGTTAGTCCTTGTAAGATTTTTGTGAAATAGATGTTACTCTCTTTTTTAACAAACTGAGTAACTTGCCTGAGGTGACCCAGATGCTACGTGATGGAATCCAGCTCTATAGATTGCTTCTTCGTTGAGGACAAACCCAGTACCCATACTAAGTAAGGGGCTGGGGTTACAACAATGAATGAGACAGGGTCTCCACGTTGTGTTTGCAGTGTGTGTACATGTGTTCTCAGTAAAATGGCTAATACTTGCTAGAACATCTATTGCCAGCGGACAAGAAGACTCCAGCCAGCCATGATTCCATTCCAGCCTACAGGCCCTGCTTCAGCTTTGACCTGGGCACATTCATGAATCATGTGAAAAGGTTGCTCAATCATCATGCCGATTCTGTCTTTGCCCAAAGCCACGCAAGTTGCCCACAAAGCTGAAAAGCAACCTGATCCATCAGTGTTGTCATGAGGCTGGTTCATGTCACACTCATCGTGTAGGGTTGCCTCTGTGGCCACACTCCTCTGCCCAGAAAGAGGGGCATCTCTTGAAGTTGCAGTGACTGAGAAGAAACCATGACCTAACAGAGGTCACATATGACCACAGACGTGAGTGAAAAATTATTTTGCTTATATCTAAAGTGGAATATAATGACATGAACTAGTATTCACTCTGACATCCCCGAAATTCCACTAAAATATTTCCAGAAACACAACATGTAAAACTTTTACTGTAAGGTCATAAATTCATATTGTTTAAGCCACTACATTTGTGGTAATTTGTTACAGCAGCAAGACCAAGCTAGTTCCCTACATTAAAATCTCTCTGGTCACCCTTAGAAAATCAAGAAATCTGTCCACACTTGGCTCCCTTTCCGTGGCAGAGATGGGCTGAGGAGCAGCAGCCTCTTTTATTTTATTTTATTTTTTTTAAATATAATTTATTTTATTATCATTAATCTACAATTACATGTGCAATATTATGGTTACTAAACTACCCCTTCATCAGGTCCCCCCCACCAACCCCATTACAGTCACTGTACATCAGCGTAGTGAGATGCTATAGAGTCACTACTTGTCTTCTCTGAGTTGTACAGCCCTCCCCGTGCCCCCCCAACATTATGTCTGCTAATCGTAATGCCCCTTTTTCCCTCTTATCCCTCCCTTCCCGCCCATTTTCCCCAGTCCCTTTCCCTTTGGTAACTATTAGTCCGTTCTTGGGTTCTGTGAGTAGCAGCCTCTTTTAGAAGGAGGAGCAAGTATGCAGTTCTCTACCATCCCTCCCCTCCCTGTCCTCAAACGCTGAGGCCAAGAGCCAGCTGTCTTCCCAGGTTGGCTGTGGCAGCTCAGGGCTGGCTGCATCACCCAGCGCACTGCTGTCACAGGTGGCCACCCCACTCCTCCCCTGCCCTTTCACTGACTTGAACATTGTCTAAATGGACAGCCATTCAAAGTTTAAACACCTGCTGATGGAAGGCTTCTGCTCTTTATCTCTAAAAAGCCCTGCATGGAGAAATGGAACAAACCAGAGAAGGGAAATAAACGGGTCCACAGGAAGTTGGAAGGAGAGACAGGATCATCACGGTGTCACCAGGGAGGCACCACACTCTCTTCGGTCCAGACAGGTTTATGTGAACAATATTATTTGGAGTAATCATATACACACATTAGGATTCTGCATATAAGGATCATCTGAAAGCCCTGGCTTTTTTAGTTTGAAGAAAGAGGACCCTAAATTAGATTTTAGCAATATTTGGCCACTGATGGGTTTATATCATGTTTTATAAAATTATGTTTTAAATCCAGCGGATGTTAGCTAGAATCTGTGTTGTTCTGCCTGGGAAAAAAGCTTTGGCCACAGAACAACTTCAAAGGTCTTGTAAACAGAAATGCATAATGTTGAATGTACCAAAGTAAAGTATTTTTGCCCTGGAAGCCACCCACTCATCAACTACCAAAAAATGTTTCCACTGTATAGGAAGATCCTGTGCCAAGCCAGATGGAACCATGAAGGGCTGTAAATGTCTAAACTCATACAAAGGCTACTTTATAAAATGGCAGTTAGTATATTTTACCAGTAACACTGAATATCAAAAGGCTGCACCAATAGTACATTTCCAGAAATCATAATCACTTCCTCCATTAAAAATACCTATTCAGAGCCTTCACTTGTTAACAGGCAACTTCATTAGCTTTATTTTTATAACACTTCCAATGGGTCAACTGTGCAATGGCCAATCATTGAGAAGGAGCCAGTTCTATGTTTAGATTGGTTTAGAAGAGTCTGTGGTCCCAGAAGTAGAAGAGATTTATTCTCCAAAACTGGCTGTTCCCTCTCACTGTAAACTCTAGTCAAAGAACTACTATCTTTGGGAAATGAAATAGATTTGGAAAATGAAGCAGTTTTAAACTGCTTATGTGAATATATTTTTTTCAGAGTTGAACTAAGTGGGACTCTCTTCTCTCTGTGGGACATGAGATTTCAGTGTGCACCACTTGGGGAAATAAGTCGTTGACTTACTTGTTTATGGACCTCTATTGGTTTACCAGCGCTGCCATAATGAAGTACCACAAACCAGTGGCTTAAGCAACAGAGATGTAGCGTCCCACAGTTCTAGAAGCTCAAAGTCCGAGATCAAGTTGTCAGCAGGCTGGTGCCTTCTGAGAGTGGGGAGAGAATCCTTGCCATATCTTCCTCCTCGCTTCTGGTCTGCTGGTGATTGCTGTCATTGCTAGGGTTTGGCTGCATCACCTCAATCTCTGTGTCACTTGTTCCTCTTGTGTGTGTCTGTCTAAAGTTCCATTTTTATAGAGACTCCAGTCGTTTGGGATTAAGAGCCTGCCCTACTCCAGTGTGACTTCATCTTAGCTGATTACATCTGCAATGGCCCTATTTCCAAACAAAGGTCACATTTTGAGCTATTGGGGTTTAGGACTTCAACATACGATTTTGAAGGGACACATGACAGGACCAAATCCATGTTTTGTATCAGTTGGACCAATCTTCTAGGAAATTATACTAAAAGAAAGAGAATTTGTAAACTAATGGTTTTCTCTTAGTATGCCATCCTCTCTGTTGTTCGCATTTGGAGGAAGAATTCATATTAATGAATGACAGGCCTTTATGACAATAAAAATGATGGAAATTTTTGTTCAACGTTTTGACATTGTAATTAGATTTATTAGATTAATTTCCCCAAACTGGATATGGGTAAAGTCCTATTGTTAGACTTTAAGACCTGAAAATAAAAGAGTGAGAGTGTTTCAGGTAAGATACTTAATGTTATTTCTTAAAATGGAGAAAACTTGGCTCAGGGGTAGGTTTTTTCCCACCACTGTGTGTCCTTTGCCACTGTTGACCTTTCTCCGTAAAACTCCTCGGCTCCTATGCCTCGCTCTCCATTTGGGTAATTCTCCTGCTTCGTGCTCTGTCTTTACCATCGTAAGTGTATCACACTTCTCTTGCCAGCCGCTTGATGTAGAATTGCCTCCAAATTATAATCCAATCCTGTCCTCTTTCTTTGCTCTATCCCTGTGACTGCATTTACTCCTTGCATCTAATGATCATGTTTAAGCATCTGATTCCTAAATGCTCATTTCTAACCTTGACTTCTTTAGCTGCAGACTGATGTTTCCTGTTGTTTCTACCTGAAACTCAGTAAAATTAAAACTGAAAACATCATATCCTTCTTCTCTCTGAGCCATTTTCTCCTCCATATCACACTGTTCCTGTTTATTCATGATTCTTGTACTCAACCAAGCTGAGCACCTTGCCGTCATCACACGTCTTTCCTCTTGTTCTCATGTATCCAGTCTTCCTAGACATTCTGTTGTCTCTACCTCTGATATGTACAGGGTCTTTCTCTGATTTGTCCTAGTCCAAGGTCATCATTATTTTTCACCTGAGTGGTTCAAGTTGCTTCCTGTTTTCTCAGCCTCCATCTGCTCCATTCTAAACTATACCTTGCTTCAACCTCCAAAAGTTCAGCTAGAAAACATGATTCCCTCATTCTCCATAAATTTCAAACTGAGACGTAAGTTTTAAGCTGGCATTTGCGACTACTATACTGTGGAGGCACCCTTCTGGTTGCTCTTACCTCCTGCCAGTGCTGCGCAGGTACCCCCTCCTTTGGTCAAACCAGAGTACTCTTCTTTTTTGTTTGTTTTTAATGGGTTTGACAGAAATGGATTCTTCCAAAGAGTGTATTCTTTAGGCCAAAGACTTCTTTATTCCATATTCTTCACAAGGTCATTTTCTGATAACCCAACAGTCTCTGATGCTTAACATTTTCTTTGCACATCATTCCACTTAACACAAGCCCCAACAGAATGATGGGATCGTGTACATGCTTAACAAATGTCTTAACTGACTGCCTTTCCGGTATGCCCTGCTTTGGACTTATTGGCATTGCCCAGTTTACTGGAGTACAAGGTCCTAAATAGTGAGGATTCTATTTTATTATCTCTCTGTGCCCTTATATGTCCTTCCAGTGGTTTGTTCTGGGCCTTCAAAAGATTGTTAATCTAAGCTAAAACTGATACTGGAAAATCAACTTGACACAAAAAGAAATTGTGTTATAAATTTGCCAGCCAATAGATGAGCAGAGCTTGAAATTATTATTTGATCTAAATACCTATTTTGTTAAATTTACATTAATCACTAGATTATGTGACCTTATCTTTGAAAGATCATTACAACCGTCTTATGAATGTTTCATGGGCTGCTGATGGCCACCTCCACAATCTAATTTTAGGACATTTTGATCAATTTTTTTGCATAATAAATTAGCAGGTCTTTTTTGCAATTATTGCGCTCTACTTGCTTTTTTAAGAATTCTTCCTACAGTCCCTGTAAGGCTATATTGAATAATAAAATAAACTACTTTATCTAAGGAACTGCCAGTACTTTGAAGTTGGAGAGGTACATAAATTTTAATTAACATGAGGACAATACTGGATGAACTCCAGCTTCCTGGCTGTCTCGAAAGATGTCTAAGATCAGTTAGGCTGACAGGACAGAAAACAGCAATGGCCCAATTATTATTTTTTAACAGTTGGGTTATAAGTTGGCATTAGGTTGGACTCATGCCCTGAGAATGAAATGAGTTCCTTTTCCCAAATACACATCATATTTTTAAAAGGCTAGGCAAAGGGGGAGTTAAAACCCTATATCCTAGGTGGTATAGAGAGTACTAAAAAATGTCACAGGATGGAGGATCATAAAAGGCTTTAAAATTCTGAAAGCTGAAGGATAAGTCTGGATAAAAAGTACTCTGAGGTGCATTCTGTAGGAGCAGAGTGTGTCATTCTTTATTTCATCACTTAGCTAAGCACAGATGCACTAAGCCCAGCTATTCATGACTAGATGTTGAGGGAGAGGGCTGTTTAGTGTTAGCTTGGGCAAGGCACAGAAAGTGAGTCCTGGGCAGGCGCTAGTGATGGTATTCCAAGACCATGGTTCTGAAGTTGAGTTGGGATGGCCTGAAAATGAAGTCAAATGGCAAATGAAGGGAAATTGGAATCACTTCATAAATTTGCCAGGATTCAGCTCTGTTCAAAACACCCACAAACACACATCAATTCATTTTCAGACTCCTTGGTTCATATACACAGATTGAAAACATACTGGATTTTGGGTCTTTTAAACAAGTCAATAATTTCAGAAGAAGCTGAACATGTATATTGTTGCCAATCTCCAGAAGTTTCCTGGACTAGGTCAAGCAACAGCTGCACAAATATTTCTTACACTGGCTGCCTGCCACACTCCACTTCTTTGGAGGCCAGAACTCGGCAGGCAGAAATTCTTTTTTCCAGTTCAGTTTACTACTTGTATCTTATGTGGACTGACTGAAGAACATTGTTTCTAGAACTACGAGTATCCCAAGCATAACTATGACTTCTGGAAGCTAAAGAGACACTACTAAACTATTTTTCTCCTTGTCTCTCTGGCTTATGCCTGTTCATCCTTCAAGACATAGAATATCCAGTATCAAGAAATGAGAAAATTCTACATGAATAAAATTACAAACCTTCATTAAATGTCACAAAGAAACACTCAAAAAGATAGAAAGACATACCTATTTCATGGAAAGGAGAATTCAAAATTATGAATAAGTCAATTTTTTCCCAACAGGATTTATTCTCTATAATGGCAATCAAAATCTCAATGAGCTTGACGAAATGACTCTGATGCTCATCTAGAAAAATAAAAATGCTAGAGGCATTAGGAAAATTGTGAAAAAGAATAAGAGAACTTGTCCACACATTGTTATAAAGTGAGAATAGATATTGACCCATGAATTTCTAGACTCCAGTAAGTGTAGAGTCCAGAAATAATCTGCCATAACATGTGAATTTGGTATCCAATAATAGCTATTATTTAAGCTCTTTATATATACTAACGTATACAGTCCTGACAACTCCAAGAGATGTACTTATCCCCATTTTATGTAGAGAAATCAGGCTCACACAGTTAGTAAGCAATGGAGCCAGAATTTGGACTCAGGCAATCTAACTTCAAGACCTATTCTCCTAGTCACTATTCTACACAGTATTTAAATCAACAAGGGAAAAAGATAATTCAACACAGGCAACTAACAGATATCCGGACTCAATATTTTTATACCACAGCCACTTAGATGGCTTAAATATTTAAGTATAAAAATAAAAATATAAAAGTAACTGAAGAAAATATGGGCTTTTATAAATTTTGATGTGGAGAGCCTTTTTACAGCCCACACAAGTCAGAATAAAAATAGAAAAGACTGATAAACTTGACTCAAATGTTTTAAAACCATAATTAAAGTCAAAGATGTAAAATAAAAATCATAGTACATTTGACAGGTGAACATAAACATCACTAGCATCCAAAGACTCTTACAAATCAACGAGATAGTGATAGACATGCCAATGAAAAACATGTAATTCATATAAATCAGAAAAATAGGCAGAAAACATGTGAAAAGATGTTTAAACTTACTAATGATTAAAGAAATGCACATTAGGTTAAAAAGACAATTTTCATTTATTAGATTGGCAAAGATGTAATAGATAAAATTCAGTGTTGACAAAGGCTTAAGAATATATGGGAATTTGTTTTAGTACAACCTCTCTGGAGAGTATTTTGGCATTTGTGGATCAAAATTTCAAATGTGTATAACTTATGATCTAGTGATTCTTCCAGAGACATACCTGTGAATATCATTGCCCAAGTATTCAAAGACATATATATATATATATACATACACACACAAATGATATTAAGTACAGCATTATTTAAAATAGCAAAAAACTGGAAACAGCTAAACTATATGTTGATAAGGGACTACCTAAAAAAAGCCATGAAATATAATGGAATAGTACATAGCCACGAAAAAGTAAAATATAGTTTTACATTCATTGATATGGAATGATGTTCAGGATACATCATTGAATGAAAAAAAGAATTAAGATGCTGAAAAATATGTGGAATATGGCCACATTTATGTAAAACTGTATCTGTACACACAACCACACACACATGCCTTGAAGGCTATTCACCAAAATGTCAACTGTGATTATCTCTGGATAAAGAGATTTATGGTGAGTTTTACTCTCTAGTTTCATATACTTGAAACTTTTTAATGAGCACATAGATACCACTAACCAAACAGAAGAGACACAGTTCAAGCATTGCTTTTTCCAGGAAGATTTCCCCAATTCCAGGTTGGTTTAAGTGTTGTGCTCTGACCTCCCGATGCACCCTATGTACATCTCAACTGCAGCAAATCCACATTACAACACAAGGATATTTATGAGCATGTGAATCCCTTCCCCCATTAAATCATCCACTCTTGAAGATCCCTGTATCTTTTTTATTTTGTTTTTCCTGTGCCAAGCTGAAAGAATGGCACATAGCAGGCACTTAGTGACTCAAACGTTTATTTCAAAAACATCCTAAAAAGTGACGTCTTGTAGGAGACAGTTAAGCGTGAGTTTTATGAAATTAAGACACAGGTTTTTTCCCTAATGGTTTTAATGAGATAAACTGTGGAAAATGTAAAATAATGACCTCTTTTTTTTATGGATCTGCCTACCTTCAAGCAAGATACAGGGGTCTCAATAAATTAACTAACATACTTCAGAATCTTTCTTATGAGCACTGCTGTTTAAGTCTTGACAATGACTGACAGTGATCTGTTACTGGGAACATGCCTACTTTTCTGGAGCTAACTTCTGGCTTGTGCAAACTCGAAGTGAGAATAATTCATCAAGAAACAGGCACCTACTTCCAATGACTGTGGTGATGAGATATAGCAAAGAGTATTTGTTTGAGGGCTCAGCTTTGGGCATGCTTTATTTCAGCTTCAAATTTTCCAGTGAACTCTGTCTCTATTTTGACATTGAAAAACAATGTTTTGGCACTGAAGGACACTAAAATATGTTTCACAATAAACTCCTCTTATCAGTTTGTTGACTTCATCATGTAAGGTTTTCCATTAGCCAGATTACAAATTATATCCTCTGGTTAGTACTTTCGAACTATAGTAATATACATGATTTGCAGGCAGAAATGGTCTCTAATTAGTAACTATTATTAGGTATTAACATGAAATATAAAATTCTGTAAAGGGGAGTAGATAATAATATCAGGTACCCCAAGAGTAAAAAGGAGCCCTCTAACTGAAACGAGTTAAAAACTGAAAGACTTACACTCCACATCCAAACTGTAATGGAGTCATTATATTCACTGCATTCAAACGTTCTAGAGGATAGTGGTGGTTTTGTGTTGTCGATAGTGCTATTGACGCTTAAAAAAATTCAAATGGATGTAATGGTAGTAACAGAAAAGTTACAGCTTTACCCCTCTTTACACTAACTAGAGACAATCAGTTCATGTTATTCTTAGGTCCCAAGGTAGTTACTTCAACAGGAGGCTTGTTTCCCTGTGTTTAGGCAGGTGTGATTTTCACATGCTCCTCCAGCCAATGAAAGAACCAGCTTTTAATGATCACATGAAAGCTGTGGCTCTTATTTTATAAATATTGACATTGACAGGTCAGTCAATGTCTTTCTGTGTGTTCATTTACTTAGTCTTTTGTCAATTAAGCTTAGAATTTCTACAACGTGTTATATTAAGCATGTGTCAGCATTTTGAACATAAAACTGCTTATAAGACCTGTAGGCATTGCTAAGCATTTATTTACTTAAAATCAATGGTCCAAAAGTTTAAGAAATGTAAAATATTGTAGAATACAAATGAAATACTTCTAGGAAAGAGAAAAAGACAGAGGGAAAATTAAAGAAATGATGATTAGAAATAAGATGAAAAAAGAAGTACCAGATGCAAGTAACCTACAAACAATAGTCAAAACAGCTGCACATAATGAAAATAGTATAAAATACATTATAACACACTGACATATATTTATATTATAAATACTATAATTAACAAAGATGTAGTTCTAAGACCAAATAATCTTTCCCTTCCACTTTACACAAACATACTTCTCACTTTCAAAATAAGGCAATTTGCTACATATTTAGTCAAGTCAACACATTGCAATAATATTTTTAAAAGTATGCTAGTGCCTTCCTAAACTTGTGTTTCCAAATGAACAAAGTTGTTTCCTCAATAATTCTATCATTGGGCTCATTAGGAATTATATTTGGGGGGAATGAGCTTATTAATAAATATATAGATACAAGATTTATTAGGATTTGCTACAGTGGCTGATGTTAAGCCAGTGACATCTAATTCTCAATACTTCTGATACCTCTTTATTTCTTGGCTTGGACAATATAAGACAATATCTCCCAATGATTCATTGTGACAAATAAGTAATTCATCTCACATTACTTCCTGCTTTTCCTGCTTTCAAAAAGTATAATTCATATAATGTCATATAATATCCTTAAATTCCCTTTATTGCTTCATCATTTTTAAACAGTATCTTAATTCTATCTAAAACGAAGAAGTGAGAATCCTATACTATCCTTCACCTCTTCCCTACTCCCAGCTTCCAGCTTTTGTCAACTATACCAAGACTTATAAATTATCAGTATTTATTTACTGATACTATGTCAGTATAGTTACCTGTCCTTGTCTTACAGATTTATTAAAAAGCTTCTGAGCTTTCTTAATGGTTAATTCCAAAAATTAAAAAGAAACAGCATATTAGTATGTCACCAAAGAAAATCATTTAAGAACCAAAGTAAAATTAATTCTCTTTGTTGTTCTCCAATAATTCCTCAGTATCATGCCAGTTTGTTTTGTTTCTTATGTGGAAATTACTTTCTTGAACATGTTTTTTGTTTTTTTTTCCCTGAAGTTTCTAGTTGCCTTTTTTTTCCCATTAGATAACAAACATATGGACCCTTCATTATATCATTTAAGTAATCCAATTCCTCCTTATCGCCCGACCTCCCTCCATTATCTCCTCCATTTTTCTGTTTCCTCTTTAAGGTGACTTATTTTTCTCTCATACTTCACTTTTGTTTCTTTGCTCTACTTTTAAATCCATCTTTTCATTGAATTTTGGAAGGCAGTCATATTTCTAATTCTAGTAATGTCCTCCTGTTCTTTTTTAGAAAACCTTGTATTTACTTTATAAATGTCATTACTTTTTAAATATCCCTGAGGACATTAAATAGATTTTTAAAAAATTGTTTTCTTCTCTGAATTATCTCTTGGTGTTTTTTGGCCCAACACTATCTTTACTCTTCTTAGTCCTATTATTTGGTGCTGTTTGTGTTCACCAGACATCTAGTCATCACTGGCAATCTGTTCATACTCATAAAAGAAAGACAAGATTGATGAGTTCATGTAGCTTATGTGGATTTCCTCTACTGTTCAGTGGATTATTTGTTTCTCAACAGATATCACTCTGACTGGGCAGAGTTTTGGATAAATGATCAAGTCATGTCAATGGGTAGGCTTCTTTAAGATACATGGGCAGAGAGCACAAAGGCACAGGGTTTCACTCCCAGTATCAGAGCATGAGGGCTTTTCTCTGGGACCCACATCCTCACTGGAAGAATTAGCCCTCTCCAGACGAATTGTTCACTGTGCAAGTGTCGCTGTGTGGAGAACACCGCACACATGCTCTCTCTGGGCCGGAAGCAGCAGCTGTTTTGTTATGCAGGCCTCCTGCCCACTTCCCTCACTGGTTCTCTATCCCTGTCAACCCAAGCTACTCCAGGAAAGGTGGCTCACACCTGTGCTACAGCTTTTTGTGCTAGGGCTTATCTCCTCTGCTTTCTTTATGTCAGAAATTTATCTTTGATGATTTTACCTTAGCCTGTTCTCAAAAGAACAAGCTGAAGTTCTTTGGTACTCTTTTCCTGTCATTCGAGTGGCATCTGAAGAGAAAGAGTAGACAAACATATGTATTCCATTGACTCTCCTTGTCTAAAAACCTGTGTTGTGAATTCCCTCCCCACTTTTTAAAAATTCCCACAATAGAAATCTCAACTATTGTTTTTAAAATCTAAATGTAAGTTCAATATACTATTCTTCTAGAGGGATATGTTTGTAGACTTCTGTTGTCAAAGTGAATATGTCACATTAAAAGAAAAAAAATGAACAGGTAAAATTAATTGGTATATTTAACTTAATAGTTCATCCATAAGGATAATTCAGGTAACAATAAAGTATGTTGAAACAAAAAACATCCTCAATTCTTCTTCATATGAATTTAAGAAACACTTTATTGGGTGCTATTTATCAGTTACTGAGCTAAGAGTGCTAATCCCCTATGAGACAGGTATAAATATTCCCATTGTACAAATGAACAGAAGTGCAGGGAAGTTAAACTATTTGTCCAAGAGCACAGAAGCTAGTAATTGGCAAAGCCAAACTTTGAACCCAGATCTCTCTGCCACTCCTAACTTTATATTTCCTATTCTGCTTCATACAGGTATTAGGATAGCCCCAAGTATTGTTAAGTGCTACACAAGGACCAACCAAAACATTTAAAATTGGTGTAGCAGCTATGAATATTGGAAAAACTTCAGCTCCTTGGAAACACAATTACAAATCCTAATGTTCTATGAGTCAGTTAATAAGAGTTATACCCATTTCACTGTGTAAGTTAAGATATGTTGGCATAAACAAATAGACCCCTTAAAGGATATTAAGGATTTTCGACACTTCCCATTAGAAAAAGCTCATGCTAGGGTTGTGTGGTATAGAGAAAAGAAGACAGCCTTTGGAGATAGAAAGAAATTATTTTACGTTCTTCTGCCATTTCCTAGCTGTGTAAGTGCATGACACTCATTCTAAGTCTCAGTTTCCTCATCAATAAAACACAGATAAGAATACCTTCTTCACTGAGTTATGGTAAAAATTATGAATAATCTGATGACAAATAATGGATGTTTAAATATTAGTTCTTTTACACTGTTACTTAAATACCTTAGAATTAATAGGTAAGATATGTATCTTTGGTCAATTCATAGTACTAAATAAAAAGTAAATCTATCATTGGACATCCATTCTTTCTAGAGTATGTATATGTTAAGCTCAAATATTACCAAGGTATGACTTACTATAAGACTGTTTTGCCATGTGCACCCCAATGTTTATCACAGTACTATCTACAATAGCCAAGATATGGAAGCAACCTAAGTGTCCATCAGTAGATGAATGGATAAGGAAGATGTGGTACATATATGCAATGGAATATTATTCACCATAAAAAGAAAACAAATCCTACCATTTGCAACAACATGGATGCAGCTAGAGGGTATTATGTTCAGAGAAATAAGCCATGCAGAGAAGACAAATAGCAAATGATTTCCCTCATTTGTGGAGTATTAACAACAAAGCAAAACTGATGGAACAAAATAGCAGCAGACACAGACTTGAAGAAAGGACTAGGAGTTACCAAAGGGAAAGGGACTGGGGAGGGTGGGTGGGGAGGGAGGGAGGGAGAAGGGGATTAAGGGGCACTACAATTAGCAATCACAATACAGGTAGGTCATGGGGAAGGCAGTACAGCACTAAGAAGGTAAGTACTGACTCTGTAACATCTTACTCTGCTGATAGACTGACTACAGTGGGTGGGGTGGAGGGGGGACTTGATAATATGGGTGAATGTTGAAACCATAATGTTGTTCATGTGGAACTTTCATAAGATTGTATATCAATGATACTTTAATAATAAAAAAATACTGTGTCTTGCTTATTAGGGATCATTTATTCTAAGTAAAGTCTTTGAAAATTAGTTCTTCAAAACATATTTTTCCTGGAGTGTTTCAATCACCATAAAACATAATTATCTTCTTACATCTTCAATCAATTTAATTAGATTAACTTTTATGTTATCATTGCTACAACCACATACATGAATTAAGGATAACAACCCTGTAAGATAATTTTGAACATAACTACTTAAGGAACTTTGCAGTTCACTTTTCTCCCAATAAAATACAATAAGGAAAATGTTCAAATAGAAAAATATATTCTAACTCACCTAAAAGCCAGGGTAAAGAACATGGAAAAAAGCACCTGTACTTTGATCTCTCATTTGTCCATTCCTCAGATAAAATACTTGCTCCCTTTTGGACTTGGAAAATGTAAACAAGTATCCATATAAGGAAAAAAAGTCATTAAAATTCTAAAGTGTGACTAAATGTAGCCAGTTCAGACTTGTTTGTGATACCTGCTTGTGTGTCGGCACAAGGTTCTTTTACCATTTCAACTCTATTCTTGAATTGCTGCCTCGTAAAGCAAAAATGTTCTGGTAGCAAAGATTATTCTGAAACATAGTTCAAGAGAAAAAAGGAGACTTTATAAAAGAGGAAGCAAGGTTTAACCGAAGTAATAAAGAGATTCAAGTAACTGAATTGTGGGGGAAAGGTAAAAGTGGTCTTTTGGTTGAAAGGACTCTCAGACTAAATTTATTTCTCAGTCATAGTAAATACACTAGACTAGGTAGTTTGTATACCTACTTCTATGTTTTTAAAGTTTTTATTTATGTTTTAAAATTTTGGAACTATTGTATCAACAGGTTTAATGCAAACATGACCTTAACCTTCAGAATATTAGGGAGAAGGTAAACATTGATCAATTAACAGATATAGACAGGTATCGATATAATCTTGGTGAACAAACAAAATGATGATATAAAAAGCTGTAATATTAAAAAGAAGTTACTTCATTAAAAAGAATTTATCTATAAGGAGACACCCTAAAATGTTCATAATGAGTACTTCTTAGGATTGCAGGAGTAGGGTGAGGAGAGGGGACATAAATAATTTAAAATTCTCTGTCTGCTTTTTCTTTTTCAAAACACAAGCACACTACTTTTATAATTCAGACAAACTTAAGTTTTTGTTTTTTTAAAAATCGTCATTATCCTTTAACCCAAAAGTGCAAGCAACACATGAAATAAGGAACAATAGGGCAGAATTCTCACAGATATCGAGATGGCAGGTAACAAGTGCATAAGGTGATTTGACCTTAAATGATATCGATAAAAGACACCTAAAAGCTTAATATTTTTCACCACACAATTTGTGTATATAGGCAATTTTTGTATATATGTCTCCTCTCTTCCTATACTTTATTCAAATGCCATTTTCTTACTTGCAAACCATCCTTTTAGAGAAAAGTAAAAAAAATGGCAGCCCATGGTGGTCATAGGTAGCCAACAAGTACATTTTGTTTGGCTAGAAAAACGATCACTTTCATATTAGTTACCAGTATTTAAGAATTTGGAGATTTTGTGCAGAACTCCAGATTCCCAGCTTCTCTTGAAAGATCAAAAGACGTGACAACACAGGGCCCACATTCCTGAGGGGCAGCTAGGAGTGCCCCGTTAGCCCCGGAGTGCTCTCCAGCTCTCTCTCCACAGCCCGACCCGATCACACCCTGTTACCTCCCACCAGCACTTGCAGTGCAATGCTTTGCTTTGCACTCCTCTTGCATTGCTTTTTGTCTGATGGTACACAGGGAAGAATTTCTTATACCCACTCCTTTCCTTCTTTTGCGGGGGTGGGAGAGAGTGGTGGCAATGAAAGATATATCGAGCAAACCAGATGTTTCAAGAAAAAAAAAAGGGCATAGGCATATTTCTTTATGGGAATGAAAATGGCTTCCTCTGTTTAATACGCAAAGGATGTCTGTGTTGAGCCAACTTACTAACCACAATAAGAAGCCTGCATGGAAAAGAGTAAAGCATGAAAAAAAAGTAATAATTTGTTTTTAAGTGGAAACAAACTGATACTTTCATGAAATACCATTACAAGTTAAATGAAAGACTATTTTTCTATATCTACCACACTTCATTCATTTGTATTGCCTAATTGACCCTGTAAGTATTGAAGTCTGCCCCCTGTTTAGAAACACACCCACAGTCCCACGTCACCTGCCCCTCCCCTACTTCTTTGCCTCAGGCAGTAAACAGCAAAGGCTGCCAGCCCAGCAGGGATTCTTCACTTCCCTTCACTTCAGGCTCTGAATGGCACTCTGCAAAGACGAGGGAGGCAGCTGTAAAAATTCCTGTCAGCCCTCCCCCTCCCTCTCTCTCAGCTACAAACACTCAGAGCAAAACTCCAACCCCAGCCCAGCCCTGTGGGAGGGAGCCAGTGACCCGGTCAGGACAGCGGCGGGACTGAACAGAGGGAGCTGCTGTCTGCTCAGACATCACGGGCAAAGCAGTAGCTAGGGGGTGATGCCACAAGTTCTTAAGCTCCCACCTTTAGGGGAAAGAACAAGGGTCTCTGAATAACCATGTCTTAGTTAAATCCGCATCCGAGGGCCCATCAGTTAGGGTACAGGTCAAGTCTTCAGTAAATGTTTGCCGTACATAGAATGTGGCTCCACTCTCTCTGGACTATTAGCAGAATCTATCTTTAACTCTCTATCATTAATTAGGTCCAGTTTCCAGTAATAATACCACCTCATCTAATAGTCCACAAAGTGCCTCCCCAAGAGTTAATTAAGACTTGATCAAGAAAGTTGTGAGGTAGGTAGGGTTTTATAGTATCATCTCCAATTTTCAGAAGAGAAACCTGAACTCAGTTTGATGTGACTTCTTCAAGGTCAAAGAATGAGTAATGGGCCTCATGTTTTTTACCACACATTTATCCAAGGCACCATAAACTATACATATGCAGAGAGATAACACTAAAAATTACTAGTATGAGCTTATAGCCTTTTAAAGAGAAAAAAATACATTATCCAAAAAACAGATGTTCTGTAACAAAAGCAGTTATTAAATAAATAAATGGGGAACACAATTCAGCAAAAAGAAATCAAGATTTTAAAAATGTTTTTATATAGAAATGTTTACAAAGATTTTTACAACATAGCAAATCATTCTGTCATACTACAGAAAGAAGAAAAAGATTAGACCTCAAGGATAAAGAAAGTGCTCATAGCGACGTATTGCAGTCTCTGTAAAAGTGCATAAACAGTTAAGGCAAAGTACCATGTTGGTACTGGCATGTGGCAAAATGACTTGTAAAACAGTTTTTAAAAATATATACAAGAGTGTTTTTTTCCCTCTCCATTCTTCTCAGAGACATTTGAAAGGGACACATTTATGAATGAACAGTCTTGCTCTACAATTATGTAAAAATAACTCTTGGGTACAAAACAGTAGAAGTAAAAATGCTCTACCAGAGCGTGTTTAAAGTAAATCAAATGATTTATAAAATAAAACCTTTCCAAATATGGGCTTGCTTTCTATGTTTAACTTACCGGGCTGAAAGATGACTCCCTCATATTCCAAGACAGAGATCGTTAATGACAGTGGCATGAGTTAAGGTCAGATCTTGCCCTTGTGTGTGATTTTTAGCTTCTAGTTTCTATGGCCAAACTACTGGCATATTTGAAGTTCTTATGCATTCACTGTCCTACAAATCTACAGCTTTGCTTCTACCTGCAGCTTACATGATAGCTATTTTATGAAGTGCTACATATGCTTAATACATGATTTTGTGCCATCTAACAATAAAAATAGAAAGGTGCTCTCTAAAGTTAAACCATAAGCCCTATATTAGAGAATTCCAGTTAAGTATTTCATTTTTGTACATACATGTAAATCCCTTAAGATGAATAGGATCAGTAAGGATAATACTGGTTATCAAACTTTAATCTTCATACTTGGAGCAGAATTTATTTGTTTTTATAATATAACTGAGAATAAGATACCAACAAAAAGAAGTAAATTAGCTGGGCTTGAACAAGAATAAGTTTTAGGGAAAAGTGCCCTACCTGAATTTGCATATGGATAATAAATATCTGCCAAATAACAACTTAATTCACATAACTAACCATTTTTCCATGTAAAATTTCATCTACTCATGAGAAAATAGGGAAAATTAGAATTACCATTTTAGTCTCCATATTTAAACTGAGTTTTTCTATCCTTCCATGTAAGGGAAATTACTTCTGCTGACTTAGATTTCCTAAATAGCTTTTAGCCTTCAAGGTATAGCTGTGGTAAAACCAGAGAGAAACACCCAGCCATTTATTGGAATTCTGAAGTACAGAATAAGCACGTGCACTCTACATAATCTAGTAACAGGGATAGCAACAGTTAAACTGTCTTACACAACAGACGTATTAGTTTGATTTTCATTCGTAACTTCTTTTTCATTACCACCACAGACAAAAAGCTGGCTGCCCAAAGTTTTCTGGGCATATCGGAAATACATGATATGACCCATTGCCACAAAGGAGACTGAAATCAATACGAGTAGGCCGAAAGCTTCAGGATTTGGAGCCAGGATGACCATGATAAAATGCAGAAGGTCAAGAAGGTAGTTCATGGAGTTCTGTACACCATTTATAATGCCTCTTTCAGATTCAATGACATTCTCTTGCAGCAGTTGTGTCACACTTAAATCAAAGGACCAAAGACCTATAACAAAAAAATACTTAAGATTGAATTTTAATTTACAGTTTTACATTTTAGATTTACAGTTTAAAAATCTGTTGACCTGTGCAAGACATACAATTTCATGCTCTTACTTTAAAGTCACTATATATATATATACATATATATATACACACACACATACATATACATATATATATACATATATATACATACATACACTATATATATATATATATATATATATATATATACATAGCCTTACCTTAGATAATTATTTTTCATTAATAAACACTGGGTTATTAGTGGTTCCAAGAAATGGTTTTACAGACAAAAATAAATCTAATCTACAAACTTCATAATTCTGTTTTTCTATGATTATTCATATTATAAAAGCAGGACAGAAATGAGACACACTAAATCCTATTATAAGTACTAATATTTTTAAAGCTTAATATGAGTGGAACCAATATATCATTATGGTTGGAGTGTAAGGAAACTTTAAAACATTATTAATTTACTGCTTGGGTTCTAAAGCCCCTACAATAAAACTGTCTTGCTTGAATATTAATGTCTTTGACCAATTAAATGAACTGCTTTGTATCACAAGATAAATACGGTTTCATTTCAAGAACGAATTCAGGCAGAGATAAGTCATCAGTATTCTATTAATGATTACTTAAAGTTTGCTTCGTAAGAAGTTCTTACATTGTGCTTCCTTGAAGAGCTAAAATATCCATTTGGCAAAGTGGACAAAAAATACACATTAGCTAAAGAGAAACTCTGAAGGATGTTTCTAACTACCATGTCTTTCGTTTTTTTAACCAAAAACATTTTGTTTCCTTGTCCTAGAGAAATAGCCTCTAAATTATAGTCCTTTCTGTAGAGCTATAAAGACTCTATAAATCACTAAATAACATTATAATCATTATAGCTTTTTAAAAAACTAAATTACATAAAAGAGTAACACTTAAGATACTTAGAAAAAAATTTCAAGCCCTACCCATGTTTTAAGAAAGTATATGTACATACATACACACATATATAAATGCAATTTTTTAAGCTATAAAATAAAAATTCCATTATCAAAGATTATACATAAGGATAGATAGTGGATTTTGCTTAAATCAACATTCAAGGACACTTTAGTTCATCAGTACATGGAGAGATGCCTTACCGATTCTAGCAGCAATGACGCCTGCGAACAGCAGACTGACAGAGATTATGGGTACAGATTTGGGGCTCATCTCTGGGACGATATTAGCAGAAGTGGACCCATTTGACCTGTGCGTTTCAGTTGTAGAGACGATATCAGGGACGTTTGTTGGTGTAATTGTGGACAATGGCTCTGCTTGAATGAACCTAGAATAGATATCTTCAAAAGGAGAAATGGACAAGTCCAAAGGGCTTCCAGGCATGAACACGGAGATCACACACAGGATCAAACAGGAAAGCTGGGCAAATCCTGAGATCACACCAGTGCGAACCAGGCCACATTTTTTACGCAACCAAGTAAAAGCCACAGTTCCCATTATTCCAGTTATGGCTGATGCTCCCATCAAAATACTGAGGACAGACCCGCTCAGCCCCTGAGTGTAGGCGTACCCAGTGGTGATGCAGTCAAAGCCCAGGACCGTCATATAGAGGAAAGCAAGACCCATGCCTGCCAGAAACACTGACTGGTTGTAATAGGAGACCCATCCATCTCGGAAGGTGCGGAAGGGCTCGGCCATCTGGGAGGCGCAGCTTGGCTCCAGCTCAGGTCCAAGCTCACGGATGTCAGTGTCTTTCTCACCCATTAAATGAGTTCCCTCCAGGGGTTTTGGCTCAGTTTCTGTAAACAAAAGACATCATTATTTGGGGGAAAGGGCACTGGGAAAAAAGCCAATTATCTTACTCAGTATTTTTTTTCTCTTCCTTCCCTCCCCCATGGGTATCAATAGCATTTATGTTAAATAAACAAAATATTATTGATTACCACCCCACCTTAGAAGTTATACTCCCACCAAAGTAAATGGCAGGCAAACCCATGAGATAAAAATATAACAATTGTCAGGGTAAACATGGCATCTTATTCTCCAGAGTCCTGTTAAGATTCCAGTTGCCTGGAAGCCCAACTTATTCTTCTCTTCTTGAGAAATGCCCACCTTCACATCTTCATTCCCTTCCACTGTCCTATAAATGGCCATGTAACTCCCCTCTTTATAGAATCCTAGGAATTCTTTTTCCCTACTGTTCTTCCCATTCCTATGGCTCAACTCATTCGGCCATCCTTAAGCAACTGCCCCTGTGTGTCTACTGCTCACATTAAGGAAAACAGCCAGGGGTCCCATTCCTATCCCTTAAGGTTAAATCCAGAGTTCTTCCTCAGACCATCAAAAGCCTGGGTTTTGACTCATCCACCAAAGTGATACATGTAATCTCATGCAGGCCTTCCATGTTAATAAACCTGATATAAATTCTAAATAGTTTTGGTCTTCACCAACATATAAGGTCTGAATATCAGAATAAAAGGACTGATCATTGTGTTGACTTTACCTTTGTGTAAATTCAGCTGTTTCAATTCAGCTTCCTCTACTTTAAGAGCAGCTTTCACAGCCAGAGCAGGTGTTTTCTGATAGACCTTCCAGAGAAGAAAGTACTCCACACACATGGACACCAAATTCCATCCCGAAATGAAACCACAGCCAATGACTGCAGAGCCAAATGTCATGATCTGGCCGACAGCCATGGGGGCTAAGATGTTGGTTAACTGGTCGATCCTTCGTATTGTAGCATTCATATCTATAGAGGTAGGTGAAAGGGGTAGATAAGTGTGCAGAGAGAGACTGTCCACTTACATAATACAAACTCATAAACAAAGAGCGTAGATTCCTAAAATATAAAGTTCTAAAAGCACTCTCAGAACAAATCATTTTGTTTGTTGTTTGGACCAAGTCACATTAAATTTGCCACAAATATTGTGATTCCCTTGAGATTACATAATTTAGTTTAACATCAGCTTTTAAAATGAAAACAATAGTGCCTCTACATTCATTCTTTTCGCAACAGGACATTTATTAAATGTCTATTATGAGCTACACACCATTCTGGTACTAAAAAGAAAATGAAAAGTATCTTTTTCTGTCTCCATGGAGTTTACAATCCCATGAGAAAAGATAATAAATCAACAAGAGCACTGTGATGGTGAGAGCAAATGGAAGTTCTCATTTCTTCCAAGTTGTTGGTAACATAACAAAGTAAAGTGTCGTCACTGAAAGTGAGGAAGGGAGAGAAGGTAATTAATATCTGAGGAGAAAAGAGCAAGTGAGAAATAGTCCTTTAGGGAAGTGGGAGAAGGAAGGGATCAGAGCAAACAGTATGGATCATCTGGCAGCATCACCAGGCCCGGGGCATGGGGACAGCGAGCGAGGCCGCGTGTTTTCTTCCAGCATGTTCCACTGTGGAGAGTTGTATTTGACCAAGGTGTTATAAAAGGAGAGTGACAAAAGAAGATGAGGCCAAGTGAGCTGAGAGTATATGCTAAGCAATCCTGTGCTCAGAATGATTGACCTTGGGACTTAAATTGGGTAAGAAAGGGAGACAAGAGACAAAGAAAAGGAAGTGGAACGACATGTGGGTGCCAACCAGCTGGAGGATTATTGCAGATGGAGTCCCAGAGGAGCAAGCTGGAAGGTGGCATCTATTCACCTAGCAGGTGGTCGTTCAAGACCTGATGCCCAAGAATGAGATTCTGGAAAGGGAGGCTTTAGTGGTGGTGACATGGTGTAAGGTACGACCATGGGAACATATAGCTGAGTCAGAGTAGAGAACAAGATGAATAAAGGCGAGGAAGTCAAGAAAATGACCTACAGGGTGCAAATTAATGAGACAAGTTCTTATCAATCACGTGGACCACCTTAAAGGAAAAGCAGTATGTGACTAATAAGTACATTAACAGAAAATCATCTTTATTCCTTCTTTAGTTTTTTCTGTTCCTCAATTACCTTCCAGCTAGTCCTATGAGTGTATAATGGTTATATGATAACAGGAGAACTTTGACACATTTCACCTTTCACTTGAGAGGCAAAGGCAGTTTTCATTGATCTTACACGTGACCATTTTTACAGAGGCTTCGCTGGCTTCTACCTGCCCCCCACTAATACCTGGCAGGGGAGATACCACCATCATGAAGTTTCCAATTCATATGCTACCATATACAAATAACTCAGTATTTTTATTCTAAAAATCAAGTATTACTGAAAATATACACTTGGATCTGAAAGCCCCAGAACATTAATTTAGTTAAAATGATTTGTTATGTTTTCACCATCTCTGTTTACATATGCTCATGAAGCTTCCTAAAGCCACCAATTTTTATGTTTTATATCAAACTTAGGAAGTTAATAATGTTTATATATAATGTACCAAAAACAGCTTTTATTTTTCTGAAGAAGAATGAATTAAATAATAATCTTTAAAAAGGCCTAATCATTTTACTAGTAACAGGCTAGAGGAGAATCAGTCTTCTGAGTATGCAAACATATCCTTTTCAAAAATCTGTATTTATTCTTTGCAAACACAAAAATGTGTGCCCATTTAATTCCAATTCAACTATTTTCAGCCACAGCTGTGACACAGAATATGACACTAAATAACTACTTGCTATCCTAAAGGGTATATTATATCTCATAGAAGAATAATAAAAAACAGATTTGCTGAGCAAATAGCAGCCAGCAGGTTTGTATACCTTAAATATGAAATCAATTTTTAGTCAATAGAGTTCAAACAAGAAATCATCTGCCATACCTGATCAAACTGACCAACAGATATTTCTTTAGAATGGACAAAAAAACCCTCAGAAGTTATAAATAAGGCATAATTAACAAAGGAAATGCAAAAGGAAATAAAACAACAGATGGAATAAAAAGCCTGGGAAAAGAAAGTGAATTTCAAACAGACTTGACAAGCTTAGGGTCATGGCTCAAGGGAATGCTTTAATAAAACACTAAATTAAGTATCCAGACAAATTAATTAACAGATTAACAGTATTTACGTAGAAAAACAGTAAAGATACTGTTTTTTACTCTAAGCTGTCTAAACTACATGGTAACAGCTATTTATATTTTGGCCTGACATCACTGAAATTCTAAAACTTTTTGACCTTACAGAGAAAATTTCTCCTGTGATACAATTGCCAGGTTTAAAAATCTACTGAGAAATCAAGAAATACTGAGACAAAGGAATGGGAACAATTAGCATCCAGCTTACAACCTTTCCTCCTTATGCACATACACATACACATACACACACACACACACACACACACACACACACACACACACACAGGCAGCCATCCCGGTCTAGGGTTTATAACAATTTTTGCCAACAACCTCAAAAATCAGCTTACATAAACAAAAATCACTCCTGACTGTAGTAGGTACATTGGTGTACAGAGACCCAGCCTTAGAGGTGCCCAAGGCAGCAGCCAGGGTCCCCTCAGTGTGTACTTTTTCACTTGTTTCTTCTATTTTTCCTTTAGCCACCTCCTTTTCGTCTGTTCAGTAAGTCTGCCTTATTGCAAAAATGGAACCAAACATCCATGGCAGCCCTTTATTGACCCTCGGAACTAAAGAATTTTCTATATCCTGTTTTGAAGCATGGTTTTTAATTTTTTAACAAATGCTGAGGTCAAAACTTGAGGAGAGACAGCATGAATGTTTTCCTTCACGAAGCTGCCAGCTGATGTGAAAGAGCACCACGTACTAAAAGCTAACTCACAGAGGACAAGAGTTCAGCGGGCAGCTTACTTCCTTTCTTAAACTTGAGAAACTTCAGGAAGTTAGTAAATAGACTGGTTGGCCTAGATTCTTCTGCCTTGCAATAATTCCCAATATAAGAAAAGACAGAGAGAAATGGCCAGTAGCATCTTTGTTGTTCTGGGACATCACTTTATAGTCAGAAAGATCCCACAAAGTTATATGACATCTTTGTTTTATTATTTATTTATGTATGTATTTAGAGCAAATTAAAAGATATTTTTACAGATTATGCAGACTTCAAAGTGAGTTAAGAAATTCAGATATGAAAAAATAATTTTGAAATCCAACTTTTCCCCCAAATATATTCCAACAGATATATATGTAATCTATTTTCAAAACATATTCTTTTGTACCTTTGAATTTTAAACATGGACACATACTACCTACTTAAAATAGTACCTTTAGAAAAGAAAGGAAATAAACACAAAAAAACAGGACAAAGCCTTATCTTATAGTTCAATGTGACAGAAAAGAGATAGGGAATTATTTCCTATTAGTAAATGATCCAGGAAGAAAAATCAGTAAGAATCACCACTGAGCTCCAGAGAGAATTTCCTGCAGTAGATTCATAAGTGCTAAATTCACCATGTGCATATACCATCCTCTAAAATCCCTGTGGTATTTCTGTCTCAATTATAATACTGATAACACAAAGTGATGACTTAAGCAAATTCTTTTCTTTTAGACCTTCCACAGATTTTGTTCCCTTTCTCTAACCACCTCCTTTCTGTCTTTTTTTTTCAACCACACGGTCAAAAGTTGCTTGCTGACCCCAGCACCTAATCTTGCTTCCTGTGTCATGGGATAAGCCATTTAAGTCATCAAGAATGGTCTTCTTGTCTGTCAGGATGGTTGGGCAATGTGTTTGTGATATCATTATCTCAATGACCAGCAGAGCTGATTCAGCTTCTCTGATGTGTAGATAGGTGTGCCATTTCTCTTTTAGCCTGTGTAATTATCAATCCAGTTTGGGTCTGTGTAAGGGAGGGCAGGGAATATTGAATGAGTAGGTTATTCTGAGCCTAAGTATCACTGATGTAATAGGACATGTTGCCTTATATGCATTCTTCTGTCTTTTTTGGGCCTCTTGTATGTTTCCAATGGGCAACCAAGATTGTAAGATTCTTTAAAATCATACTCTGTCCTCCCACTCTCTAGTATTTTTAAGAGCAATTATATTACATCATATGTAATGTAGTAAAAGTACAGATTATAACTTCAAAGTTTAAGTAATTAACTTCTAGATTCCCTCCTAGAATTAAGTCGTTTCTATTTGGTTTGGAGAAGAATTATATCTATAGCAAGACCACTAAGTATTGGTAATAATATCCATAGCATGACTGATGAAATCTTGTGTCAGATACTCACTGTCCTAAGTATTAAGTAAATATTTAGAAATCATGAACAGAATTTAACAGAAAGAGCTCAAAAGAAATGTTCTTCCATTTGCCAGGTTTCCATAGAATAAAAAAGAAGTACATTATCCTATGAATTCACTCCCTAACAGTGAGATAACTCTGCACTGAGACTGATAATGTGGTAAGAAAAAGACTATGCTTTCAATTTAGTCTTCTTAAAAAAAATACCCAGAAAAAAAAAGGCTTGAGCCTCATTTATTAGCACTGATTTGAAGTGAATCCTAATATATTAGATGAAAGAAGAAAAACAGATCACCTGCTAATTTGCTTCTGTCTTCTCCTGCAACGACAACAATCCAGTCCCTTTGGATGGTGATTGTAGTGGCAGTACTGGCCAAATTCGCAATATTTGCAATAGTGATGATCAAGATGTAGCAGGAAGTCTGAAGAATTACAGGGGACAATTGAGTTAAAATTTCAGTTTACCACACTTCACCTACCTCGCTGTACAATGTAGTTTAAAATGGTCTTTGCTGGCACAGTAATAACATTTTGATTCTGACTTCATTTCATAAAACATAAGAAATCATTTTACTTTGTAGACATGAAACAATCCCAGTAGTCAGGTCAAAGAGCATAATACCTTCCTAATCTGTATCATCTGTAGTACACATAATACAAAAATTATAATAGTTACATGCACATTCATATGGCAGAACTCATAAAGTGTTAACACAGGGGTAGTTTTTACTTTCCTCTACAAGTATCTCCTTCTGGAAAAAAATTAAAGTAGGACCAAGAAGACCAGCATTTAAGTCAGAGTTCTGACACTTTCTAGTTGCAGGACAATGGACGATCAACTAACATTACTGTGTCTTAGGTTTTTTCATTAACAAAATGAAGGGAATAGACTAGAAGGTTGCTAATGTCCTACCTGGCTTGAAACTCTACAATAGCAATCCAAATATATAAAAGAAGATTCAATAGTGACATCAAATCCACTGTGTTCTACCACACCCCATCTCTCTCCTCTTTTCCATCAAGCTATCATAAAATCATAGTGTGACAAGTTATCTAGTCCATGTCCCCAAACAAAAATACCAATTGTTATTGGAGTAACACAATCATGAATAATTTACATATATACAGATAATATTTCTTATATGCTGTGAACAAATTACAGGTTAATTCTAACAAGCTGAAACTAACAAACAACAGGAATATATAATAAACTCTTAGAAATGCCATAAAAAAGTAAGAAATAAACCAATAGGATGGAACTTAAATCCAAACAAAAGTTAATGAGAGCCTGTTATGGGCAAAAAAACAAGAACAAAACAGAACAAAAATTGTAGGGGATATTACAGTAGACACAGAGATCAATATTAAGAGGTCCCATTTGCAAAAAGACACTCTCTAGCCTCAAAAGGTTTTCATCTCTTCTACAACTAGCAGATGTTCAAATTTCTGCCATCAAGAATGTCATTGAGAACTTACAAGAACCCATCCATGGTAAAGGGTCAGAAGCTCATTTTTATGCAAGAAAACCATCATCAAGATGATGCCACACAGGATGACAGAAACATTCTGTATCACCAGTGAAGTCCGGGCCACTGTTAGAGGGAGGAACAAAGTGTTCACTATACAAAACATCTCAGTGGAGCTGCTTTTAACCACACATCCTTGCTCTACTATACCAGTGCATCTGCAAATTACTATAAGAAAAAAACACTCCTGAAGTAAATCCTGAACCAACTATTTCCAGTAGAATCCAGCAGGTCACACAAGACCAGTAAAACTTGAAGATAGAATGATGAAATACCCACCATTTCTTCTCTGTTAGTTGAAGCCTTTCATAATGGCCATATTTTCATTTAGTTTATTCTCTTGAAAGTTTACCATCATAAACAGAACTATATTACACAGACTAGATCCATCTCTCAGCTCTTTTGTTACTTAAGCTAAAATAAGAACATGTAGTAGGAGGCTATGGAGGAGGTTAAGGAAGAGGTCATGGGATCCACAGGTTTCTTACATAGAAGGCTGCATCTGATAACATGCTGTGGATAAATAGGAAAGACATGTAAAAATTTGTCAGGAATAAAGCAGCAGTGTGCTCCTTTTGGCATAATAATGCTATTTGCCATCGTGATGAAATTCTAAGCTACACCTTCCCTCCCAGAAAATGACAACTTTTTTAGCATGAGATATGCATATAGATGAAGTCCTGGAGTTAGAATAGGCAAGTAGGTCAGGTTAGAACACTTTGTAGTCTTTTCTCTGCCACTCACTAGGGTAAATGATCTAGAACAGGATACCTAATGTCTCTTTTGTCTGTGTGTATAAGGTGAGGATGATAAAACATATCTGCCTTCCTTACTTTAGGAGGCCATTATGATGGCCAAAAAAATACTAATGAAAGCACTCTGAAAAACGAGAGTTTTACGTGAAAGGTATAATTAAAGCTCTTCTATTCAAAGACAGTAAAGCTCATTCTGGCTTAATAAGGTTATATCAAAACCTCAAGACAAAATAAACTGCTTTCTGAAATTAGTTTGAAATAAAATCCCAACATATCACTCATTAATTCACTGTACAATGATTAAATATCCACTAACTGAGGTTCTTAGCTTTCAGAACCCCACAGACCAGAGGAAGGATAGACATGTGAAGAGATAATTATGCAATAACAGAGGAATTAACAAAGGATTATGGGGGCAGAGGGAGAAATGGTCAACTCAGCCTAGAGGCATCAGAGACAATTTTCCTGGAAGATGACATATGAGTTGATTACAAGGGCTAAGTAGGAGATTGCTATCCCACCACACTCTTCTTTATTCAACTCTACATTCTTTCCTAACCTGTGATTTCAATAGTCAACAACCATAAGGTTAAAGGTCTCTATGTATAATATTCCTATGTTCCTATATACAGTGATGTAAATAACCAGGAATTTTTTCTAGGATACAAAACTTTCTCTATATGTGTTTTGGTTCTCATTTGGTTCTCAAAACAGGCAAGTGTCTATTTCAATCATTTTATTAATAGCATGAGTCCTAGAATTTGATAACCAGTTGCTCTCTATCCAGAGGCAATCATCCTACACTGAGAAAAACTGCTAGCTCAATCTTTCCCCAATGTTTAAGAGAGACACGGCCTGGTCTAGACATTATCAACTGAGCAATTTAGGAAAATTTTACCCTGAATTATTATTCACATTGTCCATATATTCTGAATAACTGAATTGCTCAATTGCTTTCTCCCTTTCGTATATAAAACTGAATGATTTCAGTATTAATGCACTAGATGTCAATATGCTATCACTTCTTTTTCCCTCAAAAACATAATTCAGTTCCCTGTGATCCAGACTCAGCTATTCTCCCTAAATCTATAGTTTTCAAGTCCCCTACGTACACTTCTACATGAAGCACAGTAACCCAAAGGACTGACGTTAAATTTGTCCCAGAACCATCACACTAAGTGGACTCTGGTGCAAGTCACAGAGAAGATGCCAGAGTTAAGTAAACTTCTAACGTTTAACGTGGTTCCCAGGATAGTGCTATGGTGTTAATCATTAACATCTGGAATTAAATCTATAAACTCCATATCTTGGCATCCCAACTCTGTGCAGGAGCCCTGGGACCTCCCCTCACTCGGGTGTGAAGCATAGACACACAGTGGGTCTCTCGTGAGCTCAGGCACCCATCACATGAATAACTAAGTCATCAGCTTTAACACCACTTACCTTTAAGTCTGGCATTCTTATCCACCCAGTCACCAATGATGGCTCCTAGGAGCAAAACAGACCCTGCCACGACCAGCCCATAGACTGCAGTCAAGAGGAGGCTGTTTCCATAGAGCTCTACAAGGAACACAGACACTGCAAAGTGCCACATCCGATCGCCCTTGAATAAGAAGAAAAGAGAAAATGTTTTAATGAAATATTTTAGTCAATTATACTCAGGAAGCTGCTTCCTTATCAAAAGATTCCAGCTACATCATGAAATTTTCAAAGTCAACAATTCCTCTATGGAATGAATACTGATCAGGTGTTGAAACTGTTCATCCTGGCACAATGATATTAATGAAAAGCACATATGCCTTACCATTCTAGAAAACAAAATACACTTTCCAGATCCAACAGGATTTTTTGAGACAAAACCTCTTCTCTTTTGTGTCAGGTTTCTATCTGAGCCTGGAACTGAACTATTCTGATTTGAGAAGCATTAAGTAGTTTGCTACTGAACCGGAATGAAACTACAGTATAGTTCATAAACATTAGTATGCCTTGAATGTCAAGAAAAAGCCAGTTTCCCAATTTGTAAAATGATAAAACTGGAAGATATGATCTCTAACGTTTCTTTTACCCCTAACATTCTAAAAAGCTATACTATATTTCACAAATAAATTACAACATCATATAACAACAGGGCAATCAGAAAGATGGAATTAAAACAGGAAAACTCTGGCACTACAAGAATGAAGATGTCAAAAATAAATGCATATGCTTGTAGTTATTTTAATACTGATGGGTTTGGAAAGTGGACAAAACTACTTATTTATTCACTTCAGAGTACATAAGGAATTTGGAATTCATTACTGCAAAATGTGGGATAACAGATTTTTAAATAAGTTGGGTAAATTAATGTGTAATAAATTTATAATGGCCCATATTATAAGATTTTAGGCTCCATCTCTGAATTCTGTGGTTAACATGATATAGGACAACAATATTTTATCATAACTCATCCCCGGAAATCACTGTAGGAAGCTAAATTTCCACGCAAGATAGGCTCTCTGGATTTGACCCTATGTGGAAGTACTACACTCCTAGTTCTTTCTAAAGTCCCTTAACATCTTCCTGATATATTTAACATATCAGGAACAAAGTATTATCCTGCTTTGTGAAAGGACTTTTAAAAAAATTTATTAAAGCCAAGGCAACCATCTTCTACATTCAAAACTTATACTGATGCACGTATACAATAGCCATAATTCACAGTAAAATTCATTTAGACCAGTATTTCTCAAGTGAGTGTGATTTTACTTTCCAGGGATCATTTGAAAATGTCTGGTGATGTTTTGGGTTGTAACAACTGTGGGGCACTGGGGGTACTACTGGCATCTAGGCAACATAGGACAGCCCCCAACAACAAAGAATTATTCAGCCCAAGATGTCAATGAGCCAAGTAAAGAACCCTGGTATAGAAGATTATGAACATAATTTAAAACCACTATTCAAAATTAATATATGAAAAGGGCCTTGGTGAATGAAATGGATGTGGTCAAGTTAATGTTAAAACAAACACTGGAAGCCACAGAAACACCATGTTTTAAAGACTGATTCTCACTTGATGGTCTGGAATATGAACTCTAGAACCTTCTGCACACTTAACCCTCAGTACAGTGCTTGGCCTAGAGTAGATACACAATAAATAACTGGAATCAACAAAGGAGTGGACATGCAATGGGTCCCAGTCGTGAATGAATAAATACAGAATAAGTAGCAAAATCCTATACTGATTTATCAAGTATATTGTTCTGGTACATCACATTTGCTCCATGAATGTTCAAAAATTTTGAGGATTAATCAATAACATAATTAGTATTTCTGAGACAGCTTTTTTTTAAAGTTTGCTTTGATAATAGTCTTCTTACTTACATTAAGTAGGAATTGTTTAAGTTTTAAATGCCATTGTACTAAATAATTAAAAATGTATAATACCCTGAATAGCCAAAGCAATCTTGAGAAGGAAGAATAAAGCAGGGGAATTACGCTCCCCGACCTCAAGCTATTCTACAAAGCCACAGTAATCAAGACAATTTGGTACTGGCACAAGAACGACCCATAGACCAATTGAACAGACTAGAGAGCCAAGATATAAACCCAACCGTATGTGGTCAATTAATATATAATAAAGGAGCCATGGATATACAATGGGGAAATGACAGCCTCTTCAACAACTGGTGTTGGCAAAACTGGACAGCTATATGTAAGAGGATGAAACTGGATTATTGTCTAACCCCACACACAAAAATAAACTCAAAATGGATCAAAGACCTGAATGTAAGTCATGAAACCATAAAACTCTTAGAAGAAAACATAGGCAAAAATCTCTTAAATATAAACATGAGCAACTTTTTCCTGAATGCATTTCCTTGGGCAAGGGAAACAAAATAAAAAAAGAACAAATGGGACTACATCAAGCTAAAAAGCTTCTGTACAGCAAAGGACATCATCAGCAGAACAAAAAGGCATCCTACAGTATGGGAGGATATATTTGTAAATGACACATCCAACAAGGGGTTTACATCCAAAATATATAAAGAACTCACATACCTCAACATCCAAAAAGCAAATAACCGTATTAAAACATGGCCAGAGGATATGAACAGACACTTCTCCAAAGAAGAAATTCAGATGGCCAACAGGCACATGAAAAGATGCTCCACATTGCTAATTATCAGAGAAATGCAAATTAAAACCACAGTGATATATCACCTCATACCAGTTAGGATGGCCAACATAGAAAAGACTAGGGACAACAAATGCTGGTGAGGATGTGGAGAAAGGGGAACCCTCCTACACTGCTGGTGGGAATGTAAATTAGTTCATCCATTGTGGAAAGCAGTATGGAGGTTCCTCAAAAAACTCAAAATAGATACCATTTGACCTGGGAATTCCACTCCTAGGAATTTACCCTAAGAATGCAGTATCCCAGTTTCAAAAAGACATGTGCACCCCTATGTTTATCGCAGCAGTATTTACAATAGCCAAGAAATGGAAGCCACCTAAGTGTCCATCAGTAGATGAATAGATAAAGAGGATGTGGTACATATACACAATGGAATATTATTCAGCCATAAGAAGAAAACAAATCCTACCATTTGCAACAACATGGATGGAGCTAGAGGGTATTATGCTCAGTGAAATAGCCAGGTGGAGAAAGACAAGTACCAAATGATTTCACTCATCTGTGGAGCATAAGAACAAAGCAAAAACTGAAGGAACAAAACAGCAGAAGACTCACAGAACCCAAGAATGGACTAACAGTTGCCAATTGGAAAGGGACTGGGGAGGGTGGGTGGGAAGGGAGGGAGAAGGGGAATAAGGGGCATTATGATTAGCACACATAATATAGTGGGGGGGGGGCACGGGGAAGGCAGTATAACAGAGATGACAAGTAGTGAGTCTATAGCATCTTACTATGCTGATGGACAGTGACTGTAATGCGGTATGTGGTGGGGACTTGATAATGGGGGAAATCCAGTAACCACAATGTTGCTCATGTGATTGTATATTAATGATACCAAAATTTAAAAAAATGTATGATACACAATTTGTTTGAAACCAGTAAAAAGACAAGTCTATATATTAAGATAAAGATGTCAATAAGAATAACAAAATAAGCTGTTTTCTTAATCTTTAACATGAGAAACAAATTTAGATTTGATTACAATAAAATGAAATGAAGAGAGGGGAGGTACTTGATCCTAATCTCCATTTCTCTGAATCGCTCCAAGGTAAAAATAAAAACACATAAATGCCCCCAAATGATAGGTTGCCTCCATGAATGAATTTTTTCTTTCTTAACATAAAGAATAAGGGCTACTACTCTACTACTACTGCTTCTTTGTTTTTTCACTGCCATCTCTTTTCCAAAAGAGTATGTTTAGGATTCCTGTAGAGCAGGCCATGAAAACAAGTGCTACTCAATGTAAGTTTTCTCTTTTCTTTATCCCTGAGTGGCATGCCACCTCCTTGATGGAGAGAAATAAAACTGCTATAGTTACCCCAATTTCCAAAGGGTTTAGGCTTTAAGAAGCCATGGATTCTATTCTGTCCTCACAAAGCCCTAGAATCAGGTAAAGTTTCAGTGCATGCTGAGTGTAATCTCAAGCCCACCCCTTCCTTCTTTATGCCCATTTCCTGCATTCCCTCATGCTCCCACCACACTATGATGATTTGTTTACAAGTCCATCTGCCCCCAGTAGACTGAGAGCCTAAGGCCAACTGAATTAATTCACTTAATACTTATTGAGAGGCTTCTATGTACCCACTGCTATTGTAGGCAGTAGATATTCAGCAGTGCACAAAAATCAGGGTGCATATTTTCATTCAGCTTGCATCCCAGTGAGCAGAAACCAAAAACAAATCCAGAATAGGTCAGCTGTTATAAATTCTATGAGGAAAAATAAAGTAGGGTGGAGCAGGAAGAAGCAGTCAGACTTTTAGGAGGAGAGAAATGAAGGAAATAAGGGCTGGAGCCGTGCAGACATCTGGAGTATACATGGAGAAGGTCCACAGGATAATGACATAAGATAAAAACTGGCCACCCTTTTTCACTACCTTACACTGTTAGTCATCTTTTTGTGATTAAATGTATTTTTTTAAAGCTGATACTAAATTATAGTATAAGTGACTTGATAATAGGATCCATTTTTTATAATATTTTGTATTCTGATAGTATGGAGTAAAATGTATGGATCCCTGGCAGATAGAAATGAAGTCAGAAATAAAAAGCATTCAACCCCACACAGATGTAAACATCTCTATATTCAGTGCCCAGGAAACCATGCGTTGGTAGAGTTGGCAACGGAATGGGTAGACAGATACGTGAACATACATATATATGTACATAAACACATATTTCGTTGTAATAAAATCAGGCAGGGTGTCAAATGGGAGGCAAAATTCAAAAGGTAGAATTATCTAGAGTTAGAGCATTCCTCTTCTGCAGTCCTTTGCAATAAGAAGAAAAATCTACTAAACCTTATATGGTTGTAGTTGCTGGAGTTTTTTAAAATCCAGCTTTCCCCCAAGAACTTTTTTTGCTCAACTTACTGTAAGACTGGGGTAAGCACCTGTCATTTTTCTTGTAGGACTTTTCACAAACGTGACAAAAAATCCTCCTGAAGCAACCACAGTTCTACTCTTTTTTGGCAAATGTGACCTCCCAACCTAATAACAAAAGGTCACATAAACTTTAATCAGTATTGGAAGAGAGGCACCTTGTTCCCATAAGAGACAGATCCAGACCTCAAGACGACAATTTCAGATACTATCTCCATCACCTATTAGTGGGTTTTTTAAACATTTACTGGATTAAATTGGAAGAACAAACTATTGGTTTAGGTGAAGAGTAGTTTCATGAGATTTCCACTTCGAATCATCAGCTGTTGGAAATGAAACAAACTCAAACCAGTTCAACTTTGTTTACATGTATTTGCAGAGTCATCTCTGTCTAAGCTGTGGGGAGACAGGAGCTGTCCTTTCTAAAAAATCATCTTTGAACTGTTATTTCTTAAAGAGCTGATAAACTAGCTTAATAATTTCCCAAGGCCATGGGTACAGATTTCCTCGTACAGTAGTTTACATTTATGTCTTAAGGAAGATCCAATAGAAGTTTCCAGTTAAAAAAGAAAACAACCTTCATAAAATATAGCCTCAAAATTCCTTTTCCTTACTCATGGTTCTTTTTAATCAAGTATCACATATGAGGCATGAATAGAATACACTCAAATTTATTGCTTTTAAACAATAAGAAGAATTGCTAATTTTAAAGATTCTAATCATAATGAATTAAACATACATCCAGCATGCTCTGGGGGCTATTCTTTTTGAGTGGTAGGGGGGGGTGCAGGTTGATGAAAAAACCCGGGCCCACAACACTGGGATGCTTCCAAAATCACATAAGTAGTCAGGAGAATTATGCATCAGTTGCTGACTTTCATCGGATGATGATGGTTTTTAAGACAGTCTGAAATCACACAGATTACACAGATCAATCTACAGATAACATTTTTAAAGACCAGAATTTTCAACACACAGCTATTTGTTCTTGAGGTCAACTATGTTTAAATTAATCATAGAACGCCATTTTTAGCCTAAATCAGTCGCTAAACCGCACTCCACTATTCTACAGTATTTTCACAATGCAAGATGGTGGAACTTAAAATTTTAACATAAGAAAAAAGAAATATCTTACAATGTGAAATAATAGAAAGTATATGAGACACTCATCTATTATTAGTAGCAGATATTACCATTTACTTAGCCTATCAGTGCAAATTACAATTCACAAACAATGCAAATACTCCTGTCCTTATTAATCCTGTGTTTGGATAGTTGTCATTCTACACAAAGCATTATAACCTGATAATTAAATAGCATTTACTAACATCTCTGGGAAAATAACTTTGGTGAAAATAACTTTTTCATTAAAGCATGTATATTTGAAAGGTTGATTTCTGTAGCTGCATGACAAAACTGGAAGACGGCTTGCTACAACTGGCCCGAATGAAAGGAAACAAGAAATTGTGCAAGCATGTTGTAAGAATTACTGTATATTCTTACTTACCCAAGTCGACAAAGAATGACCAAGGTAGAGAAGGAATTTTGCAGAGGTCAGGTAGCTGGTTAAGGATTCTGCAAAGACACATGGGGAGCAAGATAAAAAGCATTATTTCCTCACTTGAGTGAGCTGAGCTTGGATTGCTTACTCATTCGCTCTTATTAAACATGATTATTAAAAACTACTTTGTGAGAAATACCATGCACAATTTATTGAATTACCTAGGAATCGATGTTCACTTAATACCACACATTTAAACCCAGCATGACCTGTTGGTCTATAACCGCATAACTTCGCAAACAGTGAAGAAAGCTCTTGTTTCAACATTCTTGAACTCCATTTTTTTCTTCTAACAAGGCAGTCCAAACTGCCAGTCTACTCCATCCTTGCCTGCGTGCAAGCCCCTTTTCCCACACCTTCAAATGCCTTTCTCCCTTAGCCCTTATTGAACCATGAATCCAACGAGCTACAAAGCATTCTGAGCTGCGTTCCTCCCGAACCTGCGCGGAGCTGCTGGCGTCCACCGCCCACCGCACGCGTTCGGTCAACTCACCCCAACATCCTCCCTGGCCGTTTTGCTTTCTTGCCCTGGTCATGACACCAAGGCGCCCCCGCTTGCTCTTCTGCCGCTGCTTCTGCTGAGGTACTTGTTAACAGGAGTGCGAGGTACTGAGGGGAGCACCGAGGAAACCCCAGAAACCTTGTGCCCAAAGACCCCAACGATACTACTGCGAAGAACAAAAGAGAAAGGGCCCGGGGGTCTTCTTCTGGTCTTCTTTCCAAACTTAGCTAACACTGTAGCTGAAGTTGGAAAGGCAAAGCCTTATGGAAGCGGGTGGCGGGGTGCTCAACAGGCCTTCCGAGCCGCGTCAGGCACCCAGGGCCGCCGCACACACCGCCGGGGCGCTGCCGGACTCGGCTCTTATACCGGCCGGAGGCGGAGCTCGCTCCCGCCGCCGGCTCGGGGCCGCCCTCTCCCTGGCCGGGCCCCCGGGCGCCCCAGCCCCGCGGTGCCGCCCCCCACGCCCTTCCCGGGAGGAGTCCCCGCCCGGGGCGCGAGCGGCCCACAAACAAGCGGAGCGCCCTCCGCCTAGCGAGCTCCCCTCGCCGGCTTTTCCACCCGCTGGGAAGCCGGCCGGGAGCTCGGGAAGGCCGCGGGGTGGCGGGGAAGGCGGTGGCGGTGCGTGTCTCTGCGGGGCCTGCAGGAAGAGGCTGTGCGCAAAGCAGCGGGGAAGGGAAGCGCCTCGCCCAGGCCACCTGGCCGGTCCGGATAGAGGGCAGCCCCCGGACGGGCGCGGTGCAAACTTCCAACCCGGAGTCGGGGTGGAGGGTTTTTTTTTTTTTAACGAAAATAATTTTTAATATAGGTGTCTAAATAAATACAATCCGTGTCACAGAGGCTGCTTTCCTGGCCTTCCTATTCCGGTCTGCCTGCAGCAGAGAATATCTTTTCTTCCCAGGACTGCATAGCGGAGCTTCCCTCAAAAGAACCAGAATCAAAGGGCAGGAAGGAGCACAGAGATCAGAGTGGAGGCCTCTTGAGGGAGTAAATGGAGGCTTGGAAGGGTCAAGACGCGCGGCCAGTGAGGGACCCACTCCCAGCCCAGAACTCCGGTCTCCAAATGCCTCCTGGAGCTGCAGCCAGGAGGAAGTTGCTCTAGCATTTCCCTTCGCCATCCTTCCTCCTCCCTCAGCACCCCCTCTCGCCCTCACCCCCGCCCGTGCGTCCCTTCCCCACCTCTCCAAATGCCCAAGTACCTGACTGGCAGTTTACCAGGAATACCGGTTATCCCAGTTGTGTCCCTGGGCTTGACCTTGTCCAGGTACAGCCATTCGGTGGCCTTCTGAAGCAGCAGGTTGAATGACTCTTAACACCACCAGACTAAAGCCTTCCATGAATTTTCTGCTCTTCCCCACCCCTCCGCAGTGTCTGAACCCCTTGGCCTCTCAGTCCCTCTTGCCTCCAAGTTACCTTACCCTTCTCAGTCTTGCCAAAACCCCAGGAGTAGATCCTACACATTGAAACTCCAACCAGATTCCACACCCTGAGCACAAGCTGGACTGACACCCAGTAGTGAAGGGAGAATCGGATGAATATATGCCCTGTATCTGAACTCTCAATCAGGAGCCCCACAGTCTGCTGGGCGGTGTGCAGCTGGATTCGTTGGGATGTGGTCTGGAGGACAGAGATAGGAGATTTACAGTTTGGCTATACTGTTTTTAATGCTTCTTCCCTTTTCAAGCCCTTTTATTCCACAACACGTTCAAGTCCTTTCTCTTCACTCCTTTGGCTTTTCTTCTGAAGTTGGAGAATAAAGTCATGTATCATCCATGTGATATGAGGGGCTTGAAGAGTGTGGTAACTGGTGAATTAAACCTCTCCACATTATGGCAATCTCTTACTGGAGATGGATTTTGTTGATAGGTCCACAAGCAAAGCACAAAAGATAGATACTCTGGACATTTGCCAGAGTATCTCTCAGCAACAAGGATCTCTAAGTGCTTTCACATTGATTATTCATGTCGTTAGAAGTGTTGTATTGTCCCTGACTTCCAGGTGGCCTAAACAAAGTTCAGTTAATTAAGAAAAAATTCACTTCTGGTCAACTGCCTAAGTGTTTGTGGGAACAGTAGTTAAGTAAATCAACATATACCTCAATGTGATAAGAAGACTGTTTTCCATTGTTATCAAGGTGTCCTCAGAAGCCAAAGCTAAGAGAACTTCAAAAAGAACAGATGAGAGACTACAGTGAGGCATACAGGAAAGATACTTTGGAAAGAAAACAAACAAGATCCATGACATCAAAACCAGTGAGGTGTCTGAGCTTGGCAGGGGACCTATCTTTAATCTGTGTTAGTGGGTATGGTCAAGGTATATTAGTTGGGGCTCATGAAATGGAAAGAAATTAAAAATGAAAATGAATAAAATCTTCAAAATACATTCAAAATGCAAAATGACAGTAATCTCCTGGCCTTGACATTTGAGATTACAAAGCACCACACTGGCTCTTTCTCCTTCTGAGAAATTGGATGAAAATTAAGATTTCTTTCAAAAGTCATGTGCACTTTTCCCAGAACTCAGAAAACATAATTTTCCTGTCAATGTAATCATAACTGAGAAAGCCACGCAACTTTTAAATCAGTTCACACATACAAAAAAAAAAAGATGCTCTACAAACCATTTCCCAATTCATTTTCAAAGATTTTAAGTTTATGAATAGGTTAACTAACTTTTAAAAAATTCCAGCCAAGATAAAATGTATATTCTAATTTAGAATTGTTAAGTATTTATGGTTGGGAAATAAAATGGGTTTTTGTTTTTAAGCTGCTTTTTCACTTACGCATCAGCATCCTAATTTCCTCTGCTGTATCTGAGATGCTCACCAGGACAAATGCAGAATAAAGAATTTCACCACTACACTGCTCTAAAGAAAAGTAATAGGGTTACCATCAACTGTTACAGGAAGAGCTAGATGCAGGACAGAAGACTTCCTGGATGGGTGGGAAACTCTTTAGCCTAACACACTTCTGTTGGGTGTGAAACTCTTTAGCCTGACTGAGGAGCAATAAAGCTACACTGCCATTGAAAAGCCTTTCTCTATGTTGTAAACGTGTTTCAAGAACTGCTTGACATTTCTATAACCTATAACTGACTGGCACCTTGAGAAATTTAAGTTCAGACACTTCAGTTACGGACTTCTAATGGAAAAATAGGTATCCTCCCAGGTTTTCATTTTGTTTGAGTATTTCAAAGAAATTTGACTTTGCAAAGTATCTCATGAATGTTGATTCTCATTTCTCTCTCTCTCTCTGGTATACTCAGTAGTCTACAGTTTCTAGTTGAGAAATTAAATGCAGAATTCTAAAGGTTCCAAAAGAAATATATTTCTATGGCAAATCCATACACAGAAAGCATATGAGTGGTTGTCAAGGGCTAGGGCTCGGGGAGGGAGAAGGAGTAGTGGCTGTTTAATGGGTGTGTGGTTTCCTTTTCAGGGGATAAAATTATTTTGGGCCCAGATAGTGGTGATAGTTGCACAACATTGTGAATGTACTTAAAGTCACTGAAAAGTACACTTCAAAATGGTTAAAATAGTGAGTGTTATGTTATGTGAAGTGTATTTCAGTTAATGAAATAAATTCCTATATGGGTATGGAAAGCTGGACATTTTTCAGTAATAGTGTTCATTGAGGTACATGTGGTATGAGGAGATCTCAAAAAGGAGAATTTGAAAAGAGGAAGAGACATCTTGCCCATAATACCGAAAACTAATAAATGTTTCGGTCTCAACTTTTGCCATGGGTAGTTTCTTTTGCTATCTAACCTAACTCCCATGTTACAGCGTAACATCCATTCTCTCATATCCTGTTTTTAGGAACACAGAAGACAGACGTTCAGTATCACCACAGGGTTCCCTTCACATTCTCAAGACTGTTTAGCCTTGCCCAGCCTTGCCTTCCTCAAGCTACAGCAGCAGAGATGGGTTTTCCAATCATTTCGTCATTTTAACTGGTCTTCTTGGCACTCTTTTCAATTGCACCATTTGTTTGCAAGCCCCTTGTGGGAAGACAGCACAGAAGGACTCCCCCATCTAAGCAAAGGGCTCATATCCTCAATCTTCTGAATCAGACACTCCACACTGCATGTCTCTTTCTAAGAGCACTTTGAAGCTGAGTTCCACTAACCTGGCCATATGCTTATGCATGAAGTTGGCATTCTGAATTCTATGCAAAAATTTCAGAGTTCCTTCATTTTCCTTTTGGGATGTAGCCCATTTGTCCAGTGCAAGAGTCCCTATTTTCCAGCTCCTTTCCAACTCCAACCTCTTAGTGATGTGATTGATCACTGTGTCTGCTCTTCTATTTTGTTTTATTGCTTTTTATTTCAGTTTTATTGTTACTTCCCTACTGATTTGTTCTTCCTATCTCATAAAATGGCCAATTAAATTGGCATGTAGCAACATGTCAATTTGAGTGCAGCATAGTGAACGATATTGGTGTCTCACAGCCATAAATCCTGATTAGACCTACATGCTTATTCTTGGGTCCTTGAATTTGTGCTCACACAGACCAACAGTATTAAGAAGGAAGACCCTGATACAATAAAGAAGGCCCTTAGCGTGTGTCCTGGACAAAGCTCTCCTGATGTCATTAGCAAATACTGACTAGAGCAATTATTTGAACACTAAAGGAGAGTTAAAAATACAATAAGAAGGTCCCTCCAAGGATGTCTGTCAGAAATGTTTCACTGCATTGTTATCTCACTGAGCCACATATATAGAAAAGGCCCATATATTTGGAGCACTATACAAGTGCAGATATTAAACAAGGTGCTTATCCGATATTACCTCATTTCATCTTCAACACCCCTGTGAAATAATACTATTATCCCCATTGTACACATGAAGAGACTGAGACTCAAAGAAGTTAAATAACTGGGATTCAAGCCTAGACTTGTCTGCCTGCAAAGCCCTTGTTCTCTCTGCTTTGTTATTCTGTCACCACCTAATAAGCGTGGGACAACACAGGTGATGCCAATAAGCATTAATAGGGCTTTTCCTCCCTGATGGCTCCCGTAAAGATGGTGGAGACTTGGGCACCAGTAGGGTCTTGGAACTAAGTGTCAGTGGTGGAGGCCAATGTAAAAATAAAACTGGGGGAGGGGTGCAGTGGGAGTACTACCATCCCTTAAGTGGGGTGGGAACCACTTAATTCCAGGAGCTGCTGAAGAACTTCCGTTGTGGTACCTGCTCCTCAAGTCTAGCTGAAAATCCAGCCCTCCTTTCAGAGCACTGTACAGCTCTAAGATGGATAAAATAACATGAAATAGGTTGGTGACAAGCTCAATTATATATTTTTAGGTATGAAAAGGGGCAAGTAGGTCAAAATAAAACATTTGGGGGATTATCTGTTTTTAATTTTAGGCTAATTACTGCTGAATTTTGTAATCAGCATCAAAAGTTAGGGTTTTATAAAAATGTTTTCTCAAGAATAGTCTAAAGGAATTTCTTGGCACTGTGAAGGGAAATAAGAGAATTTTAAAAGGGGGCATAATCAGTGTAGATTGTATATGATTAAGGAGCCTATTTTTAAGCTATTTATAAATCAACATTAGATACATATTTATTATTAGGTATAGAAGATGGCAATTCTTCTATGGTGCCAGAAGAAATGTATTTTTGAGAATGATTTTTCATATTTAGAAAATGTTCTACCTAAAAGTGTAGTAATATTTGCACAGTTATTTTGGTCTACAATGTGCTTTCATGGCTTCTTTCTTTATCCTCTAATAACTGTACAAGGTCTTTGATCGTGGTCTTCTTACATCAGATCAGTCCCACAGGTCCTTTGCCTATGTGCTTATTCTCCCTCACACACGTGAACACATGTGCGCGCACACACACACACACACACACACACACACACACACTCACACACACAAGCCTACATTTCCTTTGGAAGTAGGAAAGGTTTTGAATGTTAGGGGTTGCTGATGAAGGATATTATGGGTTTGGCAAGGGGACTGGGTTAAGGAGAATTTAAGGAATTGAAGGTAAAAGTGAATGAAAGAGCAAAGAGAGGGGGCAACATGGTACATCAGAAATAAGCTTCTGATTAGAAATCAGGAGACAGAGTTCTATATTTACTAATAAGCACCTTTGTGCCCTTGGATAACTTACTTTACCTCTGAGGTCCGTTTCCTCAGTTGTAAATGAAAGCTTTATTTGATCTTGAGCTCAAATCCATCAAAATGGTCTGTGATTCAGTAATAGTAGGTAGCTTTAGTGGTTTTTATTTGCTTCTCAATAATTTTCTATATAATGAGCATATATTATTTACATACTTTTATAATGAGCATGTATTACTTACAGTAACCAAAAGTAACAAAAACAAAGTATAGTACCAGAAACAAAAGGATTAATTCAAATTTTCCATAGTTTTAATTTCTCCATCCACCAGAAGATTTTAAGTTAATTTATGCCACCTCAGCCTTTGAACAGAGCCAACTGTAAAATTATCTTCAAGGCAACAGTAAAATAATTGAACTAAGTAAACTAAACTTTTAAAAATATAACTTACAATAATAGTTTTCAAGAAATCTCAGTAAGTCTACCATATATGGGGGTATTACTTCATTTAAGAAGAAATTGGGTGTTTGTGTTCTATACTTAGTTTTGGACCTAAATTGATTACATTATTATACCTCTGGGGAATTTTGAGGTATTCATTAAGAACATATGATCTTTGTTTATTTCTAGACAACTTTATTTATCTACTGGATCCATAGATAAATATTCATAACCTGGAAAATAATATCACCAAGTAAGGGACCTTGGTTTGGTAACTCTTGGTGTTTCTGTATATTAATTAATTGCTCTTCAAAGTGTGTAATCCAGCTGTTATCTGAAATGTAACAATGGGTATTTGAAGTTTTGCTTCCTGAAGAACATTACATCTCCACGTGAAGACCGGTTTTCAATGTACACCTAGGGGGTTGCCCAAAATATATAAAACATGCTGCTGGAACTTAATGGCAAAAATATTTTCAAGGCTATCAATCTCAAAGAAAGTGTCCTTGATCTTTCAGGTTTCACCTGATTTTGGAAGTCCAGCTTAGGCTGGCTTTAGCTTCTTCAAGAACTGTTTTCTTAGGTTTTCCTCACTCTCCATCAACATGGTGAGTCTCCCTTATTCCATCCCCACCCTTTCCCTCTGGTAGACAGTAGCGGCCAATTATTGTGCTGCGGCAAGCCAGCATCCTGTTTCTTGTGGTCATGAGGTGTGTACTTTTGTATTCTCCTGAGCATTAAGATGGTTCCATCCTTTGAAAAAAACAATAACGCATCCCTAGGAAGTCACATTAGAAAACATTAATGTTTTGACTAATTTAAAACTGCAAATGAAAAACACCTAGACTACAATTATCAGTTTATGAGCATATAGGGTATCATTAAATGAGTTTAGTGTTCTTCTTAGTAGCAATTACTTTAGACATGCATAATTTGTTTTCCTTTTTATGTGCAACTTATTGTCCTTTAAGGTCAAGTTCACTGATGTAAAATGATGATTGAGTGTCAGCTCTTCATACAGTGGAGCATCTGAGCTAAAGCTGAACACTAAGGTAAAATGGTTTAGGAAAGGTTCACATTTGTGTCACAAGATTCTCTTCTGTCCACTAAAAAAAAAAGTCCCATTTTCTAAGCAGTTGACTAGCTCAAGTAAGACTGCAATCAAAGCAAATTAAGTGTATTCATCTACCTATTGTGAGCTTATACTGAGCTGGCAATTAGATATTCAAGAAATAACTCCTCACTAAAAGCTCATAAATAACATTAAATTGGTATTCATCTTTATTTCATTGTGCTATCTGGCCCCAGGGAAATCTGGCACATTTTCTCTTTCAAATTGTTGACATTTTTAAAAAAGTAAAAGTATATGACACCTCTACTGATTTCTCCTGTTCACATGTTTCAGAGACTGCTTGGCTTATCTATGCCATTTATTCTAAACTGCTCTGCAAATCATAACAGTATATAAAGGCCCCATGGTACTAATGCTCATGAAGTGCCCAAACTGCCTTTTGGTCAAATTAACTAGCTATCGTCTTCATAGAGAAAAAGATTTTTAAAAACTTACAATTGTTTTGATACCTGCAATTCAAAATACTTTCAGTTCTCTGCCAAACATGTCTGTAGAAAGACAGTTAACCTTACACAAATAAACCAGAAGTCCAGCCATATATATAAACTGTTGGCTCAACCAAAAGAGGAGTGGGTGACCATTTCTAAGGTGTTTATAAAGATTACTGGTCAAAATATCTCTCCAATAAATTTCCCTTCATATGTAAATAAATAAATAAATATATATATATATATATATATATATATATATATATATATATATAGTTTTATATACATACGTATATGGTTTATATATACACCCAGATTAACTCTGGTTGTAAATATTGTATAAATGTTCAAATTATACTCATATAACTACCACCCCTTCAAGAGAGAGAAAGGAAACTTCTCTACTGGAATCTGTTTTGAAATTAAAAGTGGGAAGAAGATCCTTCTCATATTTAGTCTAGATTCTTTAGACTTAAATTTTACTTGCTGGCTATGCTGTTAAGAAATTAGCCTTTTGGACTTTTCTGGGTTGCAAGATGGTTACAGGAGTCCCAAGCACCACATCCTTCTATAACCATGTTCAAAGACAGAAGTGGTTAGTGGTACAGGGCAGACGGCTTCTCTCAGTACCCTGACTTGTATCAGAAAGGAAAATATTCCCCAGGAGACCCATAGGGGATTTCTCCTTACACTTCATCGGTCAGAACTGAGTCACATGCTTGCTCTTAGGCCAGAAACTGGAACCACTTTTCCTGAGATCATAGGATCTCCACCTAATATCTCACTAGAGATTCTGTTAGCAAGTAAGAAAGAATAGAACAAGAATGGATTTTGCCAACCTCAAACTTATTGTGGTATCAGAGTCACCTGGAGGGCTTGATTGAAGAACTGAAGAACTCAGTGTTCTGTTGATATTCCTTGGCTATAACTAGACATAGTATTGGTGCTTTTAATTACCATAACTAGAGCTGAATGCAGAACTAAGGAAATGCTGTTTAATTAAAATGCCATGTATATTTCAAGAAAAAAGACTAATAAACTTTCTGAATTTTCATCAATACCTGTGATTTTGCCAGCATTTCTGAAGATGTGTATTTGAATGACTTTTTACATTCATAAAGGGAATAAAATCTATTCTGACAAATAGGAATAAATTAAGATCTAGACTGATTTTGAAAAGTTTTCTTTTATTGTGAGCATAAGGATATCTTGAGTTTGTGTTTGCCCTACCAATCAATGTCCACATGAACAAAATCAGGAATAAAAAAGTGAAAAATTCAAACAGCTTTCTATTATCATAGAAGCTGCAGATTCTACATCTCAAATATATAGAACGCTTCAAAAAATACAATCCAACTTTCTGAAATTTAATTTAAATTACTATTTATGAACACACAAGCTTGGTCTCAAAATGCTGTTTTCAGTTTAAATAAAAAAGCACAGGGTTTTAGGTAGTATTCCTTGTGGTAGCTATGACTTAATAGGGTTTTACTGCTTTGTAAGATTCTCCAGACTATTATTAGTAAGAAAAATGTTGCAGTTTTGGATATACTGTTTTGTTAGTGATAGTGATCAAACATCAAAAAAACTAAAAGTTGCTCTTGTCATAGTAAGATGTCTCAGAATAAGATGTCTCATCCAAAAAAAGCACCTGTTTCCAGTAATTTTTAAATGAGCATTAGAGGTTATAATTTGTTTAAAAGGATAAAAAACATTGTCCATTCCCCATTATAACTGGGCCTCTAAATGTACATTAAAGACAGAAATATATTAGAGTACATCTGGCTATCAAACCAAAATGCTCATCTCATCTCTATCTTAAAAAAAAATAGTCAATACATTAAAATTAAAGGTCATTTACTTTTAAATGTTATATGCTATAAAAGACAACCTTAAAAATGTCTTCAGTTTTTCATGCACAAGTTTTCTACACCTCTTATAGTATTGCCAGGCAAAAGTGAGGTGGTAATGTAACAAATCATCATTAACTAGTAACTTATTTTGCCATCTAGTAAATATTAAGCATTTATTCGGATGTGAAAGTGATGTTTAGGGGGTGTACGATTTTCCTGGTAAGACTGGAGCAATTCCACAGAATGCAGGATGGGTGGTACCCATACAGTTTTCTAGTAAATTTATTATTATAAAATCTGAAGATTTCTAAATTTGATTTTTTTCTCCTTTATCTGTTACTCTTTTTTTAGAACTTACTTCCCATACGATAATTTATTGGGTGCTAAATCCTTGTAAGGATGTAAGAGAATATAATTTCTGAATCTGTGCTTGTGAAATGAAGCTTATCTCAATTAACTTGTTAACTGAGCACGAAAATGCCTGGCTGGCAGGGGGTTGCTTAGTTGGCCAGCGGGCTTGTTTGTTTATTTTTGGTTGGTGATTTTTTTTCTTCAGATTTTCAAGTATGACACAAACCCAAGGGACAGGTACCACTGCTCATGAATGTTTAAAAATGGGATCTGAGGATTGTTATGGGTTGAATTGTGCCCCCCACAAACACTCTTTTGTTGAAGTCCTAATCCCTAGTAATCTCAGAATATTACCTTACTTGGAATAGGGTCACTGCAGGCATAATTAGTTAAGATGAAGTCATACTGGATTAGAGCAGGCCCTTAATCCAGTATGACTGGTATCATTTTAAAAAGGGAAAATTTGGACACACACACATATACACCCATGAAGAATGCCATGTGAAGATGAAGACAGAGATACACAAGGCAAGAAACAACAAAGATTGCTAACAAACCACCGGAAGGTAGGAGAGAGCCCTGGACAGATTCTCCTTCAGAGAGAACTAACCCTGCTGACACTTTGATTCTGACTTCCAGCTTCTGGAACGGTGAGATAATAAACTTCTGTTATTCTAAGTCACCCAATTTGTTGTACTTTTTTACAGCTGCCCTAGCAAACTAATCCAACAATTAATAGTAATTAACTTTGTTTTATCAGAAAGAAATAACATTTGACTTCTCCTAAGCATTGATATTTTTCAGTATCAGACACATTCAAAGTGATTGTGATGACTGGAGCAAGCCACTCATTTCCTTACTGGAAATACTGTTTAATGAAAATTCTTTAGAAACTGACTAAATTTTTATTATCATCATGCATGCCTAATATTAATGTCACATACAGCAGAAACAACAATATGTAACATTGATACAGAGTATACATAAGAAATTTAAAAAAAGATTATTACCTCCAATAATCAAAATAAATTTCACCATTAAAACTGGATAGCTAAACCTTTTCATATGCAAAAAACATGAAAGCCCCTATATCTAAGATGAACAAGGCATGATTTTATTAATGATCCATAATTTAAAAAATAGAAGTGGTTGAATTATTTTAAGGGTTTTCTTTCCCTCTTCATAAAATCAATAAGGACAAATTTCACAGTTTTCTTTCCCCTCTCTGGGTTAGAGATTTAGACATAATGTAGAACAATGTGTGGTCATTTGGCGGGTGATTTGGAGGCTCCAAAGTAGTTAATGATATTCTAAAGCCAAGAAATATCTGAAGTAATCTTAGGACATGGGAAGCCTCTCTAGGGAGATTAAACCCTACTTGGAAAGGGGTGGTCTCTACTGAAGAGAGACAGAGAGGTTGTCATCACCACACCACCCAAGGGAAAGAACAGAACTACCTGATAGGTGGCTCTAGAAGGATCACAACAGCTGATAATAAGAAGCATTGATTTTGCCATACTTACTTGAAAAATCTTGCAGAGCCATCCAATTCACTTTTATTTCATTTAATTCTCATCAAATAATATGGTATTTATTAATTTAATATAGTAGATTGCATGGTGCTAGATAGAGGAAGTATAAGGAGTATTCTTTTCCCTTGAAAGGAATATGCCTTTCTGTAAATTAAAACAACAGTATAAACCAGTTTACCTTGAGTTAGCAACTCTGATCTGGTTATAATAATAATTAATAATAATAATAATAATAGCTATAGTGCATGTGCTATGTGCTGACACTCCTCCATATACTGTACATATACTAATTAATTTAATTCTCACAATAAACCACATGAAGTAAACGATTATTATACCCACTTTATAGACATGGAAATTAAGGTTTAGACTTTTAGGGAAGCATTTTGCTGAGTTACTATGTCCAGATGATAAGAAACTAAAAGCTTGACCAGTACTGATCTCCTAATGTACTCTTCCATTTTATACCTGGCTTGAAATAGACAGCCTCACCAGTCACATTACCATAAAGGTGGTGCCTGCACTCTCTCAGCAACTCTGTACCCAGCTCAGTTCTCTCTTGAGAATTAAGATAGCAGCAGTAAACATTTGCAAACAAAATCTATTATATCTTCTCAGATCAACTATGAGTAAGTGATTCTCTAAGTTGTCATCTACCTAGCATCCACAGAATATAGATAGTATGAAATAGCATGAATATTTAGCATGTAGAGATTATGTACAGTTTTGTGCTCACACCATTACATTACTGGTTTAGAAGTAGTATTGTATACCTAAGATGTCAGTTTTGTGAAAGGGCGAATTTCTTTTGCAAGTAGTAGAGAATTCAATTGCAAGTAATTAAACCTTGCTCCATAGTATAGTACGAGCCTTCATGCATTCCATGGAATCACCATAATTCTTTAAGATGTATGACTAAAAGTTAAATTTGAGGTACCTGCTTTTCTTTCTTATTTTCCAGATCTTTACTAGATGAACTGAAAATAAACACTAACAAAGTATAGGTACAAAACAATTCCCTACAGTTAACTTGTATCTTTGACCAACAAGGCTTATTTAAATTTTATTCATTCCATCAGAATAAGATTTTTTAGGAGCTAAGACTATGGAAGTGGGCCTCAAGTATTCAGTATAGAGTTAATGTTAAAGAAATAAACACAAATTAATCAAAGTAGATAGCAACGAAACGAGGTAAACTGAGGAAAAATGTGAGGCATGGCTTAACTGTCTCTGTACAAAGATGTTTTTTACCTCGTAAACCTTGAGGCAACCGAAGATGTGGGAGAAGAGAGAGGAGGAACCAGTGCGTCACTGGGCTTGGGTGGAGTAGACAGCTGCCTTCCACAGGTTCTGAGCGGAGCTGGGGGAAGGCACATCTTTCTTGCCAGTCAGCACTCATTTATGCAGCTGCTACTAGGTCAGGCACTCTCCAAGATGTGGAAATACGGAAGTAAGCAGAAAAGACAAGATGACAACCCTGGTGAGGCTCATATCCACTGTGACAAAGTCACGGTTTGGGATATTAATCCCTTCCACTATTGGAGAAGAAAAGTTGTGGATGGGTGAATAGAGAATTGACATCTACTAAGCACACACTATGTGTGATGCCGTGGACCTTCTCTCAGATCTTCTTGCAGGCAACTGACTTGTGCATCCAACAGACAAGACTTTGAAAGCTACGAAAAAATCCTGATCTCCCCCTGCTTTGGATCCTAAAAAGACAAGACTACAATATGGACTATAATCAGTAATCTATTAAAATAACAATCAGAAATACTTAGAATCATCAAACTGGGACAGCATGGAAGACATTCAAGAAATATTATTAGAATGAATGCATGATTAATAACTTTTTAAAACTGTCAAAAATCATCTTCATTACTTAATATTTATTGCATGATGTGAAGTTATTTGACACTGCATAAGTGTTTGTGTTTCCCTCTTAAAGGGAACAGTACCTGGATATTGCCTAAAGAAAGAAAATACTTAGAGAATTAAGGTAGGATGATGGGCTATTTTAAGCAAGCACTCCAGTTTCTTACATCCATGAGAATTCTTTATACAAACAAGAAATATGAAGTCACAAGAGGTCCTTTACTTGAACAACACCATATTATCATAGAATCCACTGGTGGCTGGCTGGCTCTTATCTGCAAAATGAATGATATTGAGAACCCAAGAAATAAACAATGGAAATGGTTCTCTTTCTGAACTCAAAGGGTACAACTTTGGCAGCAGAAGTAAAGAGGAAGAATTTAGTTTGCTTGGTGAAAATGAAAGAAATTGGCCAGTGGATTTGCCTTCTAACTGGAATAAGTGAGCCATTTCTAGACAGGCACAGTATCAAGAAACTTTTTTGACTGGCTAGATAATTTCATTGGAAGAAATTCAATGTTGAGGCAAAAAAATGTAGTTGCATAGTCTTTGTCAAACATGAAGAATATTCAAATATAGTGTAAGTTTTTGGCTAAAGAATGTGAATAAATGCTAATTGTTCCCATTATTGGTAGCAGTACAAATTGCTTCTTTCCACATCCTGATGGTATTATTTTCCTGTTTAACCACTTCCTTATGGTCTAGGGAAAAAGATTTTAATTATCTCTATTTAGAATAAAAATTTTAATTAACTTCCCTAACAAATATGGGATGGGGGAAACCAATAGCAAGTCATCTGATGGGAATGAAAGGAATAATCTCTGTTTAGCTGGTGTTTCTTTAGACCAAAGATGCTGGTTATCCCCAACATTAGGTAGAGAGAAAGGAGGGGATAAGCAAAAGCTCAGGACATGGAAAATGGGCAGCTTCTGTATTTTAGATTCTGAGCTTCACTGGAAAGTTTCATTATTTTATCTGAATTATTGCAAATTTCTGCACCAACATTAAAATATAAGTCCAAACACATTTAAGACAGGTAACCATATAATCATTTCTTAGTTATCCCTTCCAATAGGAAACAGTGATAAAGATAACCCCAAATACCATTTGGACAATGTTTTGCTCTGAATTTAATGGGTTTTATTTAATTGAGGTATAACTGACATACAATATTATATTAGTTTCATCTGTACAACATCATGATTTGATATTTATATATATTGTGAAATGATCACCAAAATAAGTCTAGTTAACATTCATCACCATACATAGTTACAGAATTGTTTCTTGTAATGAGAACTTTTAAGGTCTAATCTCTTAGCAACTTTCAAATATACAATATTCTTAACTATAGTCTCCATACTGTACATTATGTCCCTATGACTTATTTATTTTACAAATGGAAGTTTGAACCTTTTGACTTCCTTCACCCATTTTGCCCCACCCTCACCCCTGCCTCTGTCAACCACCAATGTGTTCCAAAAATCTTTTTAAAAAACGTTTTAATTGGGCTATGGATATAGTATAATATTAACATATAATATGAAAAGTTGATGAGCAGTAAGAATTACTACCTTGGAATTATTGTTAGTAGCTGTTTCTCTCATTCTTTTGAGAAATTTATGCCCAGTGTTGATGAAACTAAGAAGACATAACACATCCCTAGGAATAAATTAAGGCCTGAGTAATTATCTGTGCAAGTTGGGAAGTGTCCATTTCTAAGGTCTCGTCCAGTCTAAATTTAGGAATCTGTGTCTAGAAGACAAAGAACTTAACAGGCAATCCCTGGATTACCTATCACACAAAAAGGGAAAAGTAGTTTTCTCAGAACCTTCTATCTTCAAAGTCAGAAATAAACATAAAATAAATTTATAAGAGGAAGCCAACTAGCCAAGCTGAAAAAGACAAGCACCAAATGATTTCACTCATCTGTGGAGTATAAGAACTGAGGAACAAACTGAAGGAACAAAACAGCAACAGACTCACAGAACCCAAGGACGGACTAATAGTTACCAAAGGGAAAGGGACTGGGGAGGATGGGTGGGAAGGGAGGGGCAAGGGGGAAAAAGGGGCATTACAATTAGCAGATGTACTGTTAGGGGGGCACGGGGAGGGCTGTACAACCCAGAGAAGACAAGTAGTGACTCTATAGCATCTCACTACGCTGATGGACAGTAACTGTGATGGGGTTGGCGTGGGGGGATCTGATGAAGGGGGTAGTGTAATCACCATAATATTATTCATTTGATTGTAGATTGGTGATATGAAAATAAACTTAAAAAAAAAAAAAAAGAGGAAGCCAACCTGGGGAGCATACCAACTGGCTTAAGACCAACTGTCTCAAGAGAAGAGGAACATTTATTATTTCAGTGAAAAGAAGAAAAGAAATTTTAAAAGAATGGTATAGTGTATTTGATTTGCTAATAATTTAATGTTTGAAAACTTCTGAAAGGAAATTTCTATACATTCACATCAAAAAAGTCATAGTCCCACCCAGATATCCATGCACAATTGTGTATTTAGTACATGATACGCAAACAGCCTAAGCAAGTCTACTTCTGAAACATATTTTTCAGCTTGAAAACATAATTCTCATGAAACATACATTTCATAACAAATTCCCAGGCTGGAGCCAGCATAAAAACCAACAGGCTACTGCCCCTTCCAGAATAACATGTGTGCAGCTACAGAACAACCAGGTGAACACAAGCAGAACTAGGTATTATTCATCTTGGGAAACCTGACACCTATTACAGTTTTCAGTATATAGCCACTACACATTTAATTAATAAATGTGGACCTTATGGGTGTCTAACCATAGGAAACTATCTGGAATGAGAATACATCACAGATTGAAATTCAGATTATGTGGGTAACTTGTTCTCTGAACTTTTATGAGTCAGTTCCTGCCATTTGGTCATCTAAGAAAGAGGATGCCTGTTGGGATGTTTAATGGATCTAATGTATATTGAAGTGCTCATATAAAGTTCCAAATTACTGTTATTATTAACTAAAGAACTCATTCTTATATTTATCAAAGCACCTTTCATCCAAATACTTGATGATGTATTTGGCAATTATGGCAATTATTCCTAATACTTTTCTAAAACCTTGACACATTTTAAGGACTAAAAAACATATCTATAGCTCTTATTTGTTATTATTACTTTTACATAGTCCCAGATGGCTTCACTTTAATAACTATTTTTAAAATCTTTCTCTGGTCTCTTACTTTTTTCAGGATTAATGAAATACTTACTTGCAAAGGCTACTAAGTAAAAAGGAATAATGTAGTAGGCCCGTTTACTCACTATTAAGTTCAAGGGCAATATGACTGCAGCTCTGTTCATTGTAGCCAGACTAAGATAAATTTGAAGAAATCTTTTGCCATTATCCAAAGACTCACAAACTTTGGACCATCACTAGCCCTGGGGATATAGGTTAATTCTAAGATTTATTTAGCTCACAGTCACCAAGAAATATCCACACTAAATGAAAGAAACCTGAGTCCTCAGGAATCACTGAAACCCATTCAGTTCTTCTAGCACCTGAGAAACCAGGGGTGCCACCAACAAGGCACACTCAAGGGCCTCTCCCACCTCTGCTGCTTAAATCCAGGCCAGTCTTGTGTACTGTACTCTGGCCATTTTCAGGCTTCACTCTGAGGGCCATTAGTTCTACAGCACCCTGAGGTACAGTTTCACAACTGGTACAAACCTATCTTTATTACTAAAAGGAGGAAAATGCTAAGAGACAACAAGGCAGGAGCCAATAATAGATTAAAGAAATGGTTATATCTAACAAGGCTCTTTACATAGAAGTGTATTGGTATTGTTTTCCCAGGGTTGTATTTAATGTAAAACAAAGATCATTTTGAAACTGAAACACTTATATCTAAAGCATATGACATGAGGACTTTGGTTGTAAAAGGAAAAATTGGAAGGAACTGTTGCTGGAATTTAAAAAGGACTAAATACAGGTCTTCATTTCATAACAATTGTAAAAAAAAAGTAGGAAATTATATGATTGACCAAAAATAAGAATGAATCTCTCTCTCTAGAAACAAAAATGAATCCCTCTCCAGGTGTCACTTCAGCATTTGGTATAGATCCCAAGACACCAATGTGGTTTAGCCATGAATATATCAGCTTCCTAAAGCTATGAAGGGTCAATAGAACCAATACATGCATACATATATATGTACAAACATACATATCCATATACTTTCTATGATTTCTATATCTCATCTTACATATCTAAATTTATAAATCACCCCATTGTACAAATTATTCCAAAATAGAAACCACTTGTAAATTTTTATTTACAAAAAATACAAATTTTGTTATGTTGCTTATTATTCATTGATGAAAGTGCACTTTGCTGAATTAAAATACTTTTATTTTATTACATATGCATTTATTCAGGAAGGAAAAGATGGATGCTTCATGCCCTCTAATGATTGCTTCTTTTTTCCTAACTTTCCAAAGGGAGAGAAACATAAAGGATGAAAATTTGCAAGATCAAATACAAAAATACGCTGTAGTTTATCAAAATCCCCTGTGGATACCACACTTAGTAGTGTGTCTGTCCATGTGAATGTTCAAGGAAACTGTGTGTTCCTTGTGATTCCTTAAAACATTGCCAGAGCTATTTTTTGTTTTATATTTAATGAATAGTGATTAAACACATTTAGTCAACATAATGTGAATTTTTCCTAAATTTTGATGAACTGATTCCAAATTAATAACTTGAAAATACTTTTGAGGGATTCTGGGGAGATGGTGGGTGAGAGAGAGCCTGAACCCAACTCTCCCAACTACACACCAACTCTACATTACACACAGAGCATTTCACCCTGAAGAAGAACTAAGACTGAAGCGAACACCTTCTATACAACAAGGGACAGAGAGATCACATTAAAAAAAAAAAACTGTAGGAGAGACAGAGACAAGGTAACTGCAAGAACCCTACCCTCAGCACAGAGAACAGCAGAGGGGAGAGAGAGAGAGAGCCAGTCATGGACTCCCTGCCCTGAGGCACAGGAAAAAAGCCTTTTAGTTTAAAGTTCAACTAGACCATAAAGGAAAGAACACAAATTTCAGAACTAAACATCCATTGCTTGGCAAGGACACTGTGGGAGGCAATTTATATCAGAGGAGCTGGCCAGTGCCATTGTTTGTGCTCCTTCTGCACATCTTAGTGTGACCAAGAGCAGGATCTGGGCACACACACTAATTCAGACTTGGTCTAGGTAGCCCCTGACCCCATCCACACCCAGGTGCTTCTGCAGGAGATCCAGCAGTCCCCCCTTGCTGCCCACTATTGTCCCCTGACCCAGCCCCTATCAACAGGACCAGAAAGTTCCCAGTTCACAGGGAGGGTGCACAAATCTGCTGGCTGGTGCCACTGAGGCAACTCCCCAGAGCACCATCAGGAAACATGCATGTGGGGTCTGATCCCTGACCACCAGCATGCCCCAGTGGGTGCTGATGCAGGAATTCTGTGGAACATCCCAAGGTGTACAGGGGCTACAGGGGAACACACATGCACATGGTGTTTGATCCCAGCCCCCAGATGGTCCAGTGGACACTGATGTGGGGATTCCCTGGAGCAGCCCAAACTGTGCAGGGGCTTAGGGAGAATGTGCACAGACCCTAACTCCATATTGCCAGAAGGCCCCTATGGGCATGGGAGTTTCCCAGAGTGGTCTCAAGAAGCCCCGGAGTGTGCACAGGCATATGGGTGAGAAAGCAGAGGGGAATCAGTTGGAGCCAATCCAGGAGTTACCTGGAGTGTGCCTCCCACCTGCGACTGGCCCACCACCCTTCCCCATGCCAGTACAGAATCCACAGGTGTCCACCCTAATGTACTCCCAAGGCTGGGCAAGAAGGACGAGTCCCTGGGAGCCCATCTCATACTTACTCAGCCTCCAGCTTTCCAAAATCACAAGGCACATGAATTCTACACAGGGGACTCTCCTACACAATACCAATCCTTCAAAACAAGGAGAGTGAGCCCTTTCAACATTCATAGTACCAAGCACAAAATGTCACACAAAATGAGGAGGCAGGGGAATATACTCCAAATGACAGAATAAGAAGAAAAAGAAAAAAACAGAAAAAAAAGCCTAAGTGAAACAGAGAAAAGCAATCTACCTGATAAAGAGTTTAAGGCAATGGTTATAAAGATACTCATTTTACTTGAGAAAACAACAGAGGAACTTAAAGTGGACCCCAACAAAGACAAAATCTAAAGAATAATCATAGATGAAGAATTCAGTAGACAAAATAAAAAAATACACTACAGGGAATGAACAGCAGACTAGAGAATACAGAAGGACAGATCAGTGACTTGAAAGATGGAGTAATGGAAAACCCTCAAGTTGAACAGCAGAAGGAAGAGAGAATTTAAAAAATGAGTATAGGGTAAGAAACTTCTTGGATAACATGGAACATCTTAACATCCATATTATAGGAGTCCCAGAAGGAGGAGAGAGAGAAAGGAGTAGAAAACTTATTTGATGAGATAATAGCTGAAAAATTCCCTAACATGGGGAAGGAAACAGTCTACCAGGTCCAGGAAACAGAGAGAGAACCAAACAAGATGAACCCAAGGAGTTCCACACCAAGACACATTGTAATCAAAATATCAAAGATCAAAAACAAAAAGAGACTCCTAAAAGCCGCAAGAGAAAAGCAACAGATTATGTATAAGGCAAGCTGATTTTTCTGCGGAAACTCTACCTACCAGAAAGGAATGGCATGATATATTCAAAGTGCTGAATAGAATAAACCTCCAACCAAGAATACTGTACCCAGCAAGGTTATCATTCCAGCTGAAGGAGAGATAAAGAGCTTCACAGATAAACATAAGTTAAAAAGAGTTTACAACTAATAAACCAGCCTTACAAGATATATTAAAAGAACTTATTTAAGAAGAAAAGAAAAGACCCTAAATAGAAGGAAGATATTTAAGAAATGGAAGAATTTCCACTGGTAAAGCAAACATATAGCAGAGGTAGTAGATCAATTTGTTAAAAACTATTATGAAGGTCAAAAAGACAAAAGTACCAAAAGAAATTATATCTAAAAATTAGTTAATGGAATCAATTAAAAGATGTAAAAGAACATATTATATACATAAACTATGGAGGAGGAAGAGTAAAAAATGTAGTGCCATTAGAATATGTTCAAACTTAAGTGACCATTAGCTTATTATAGATTGTTATGTTCGTAGGATGTCATATAAGACCCCATGGTAATCACAAACCAAAAAATTATAACAGATATACAAAAAAGATAGAGAAGAGAACCCAACCATAACACTAAAGAAAGCCATAAAACACAAGAGAAGAGGGCAAGAAAGGAAGAAAGGATCAAAGAACAACAAAAACAACCAGGAAACACTTAACAAAATGGCAATAAGTACATATACATCAATAATTACTTTAAGTGTAAATGATATAAATGCTCCAATCAAAAGACATGGGGTGACGGGGTGAATAAAAATAAAAGACCTATCTATTTGTTGCCTATAAAAGACTCACTTCAGACCCAAGACACACACAGACTGAAACTGAAGGTACAGAAAAAGATATACCATGTAAATTGGACAAAAAAAGCTGGAGTTGCAATACTTATATCAGACAAAATAGACTTCAAAACAAAGAAAGTAACAAGAAAATGAAGGACATTACATAATGAAAAAGGAATCAGTCCAACAAAATGATATAACAATTGTAAACATCTATGCACCCAACATAGGAACACCAAAATATATAAATCAATACTAACAGACCTAAAAGGAGAAGTTGACAACAACATAATAACACCCTGCTTACATCAATGGGCAGATCAGACAGAAAATAAAAAATAAAAAAGGAAACAAAGACATTGAATGACACATTTGACCATATGGACTTAACAAATAAAAACAGAACATTCTACCCAAAAGCCACAGAATACACATTTTTCTCAAATGCACATGGAATATTCTCCCAAATAGATGACATATTAGGATACAAAACAAGTTTCCACAAATTTAAGAAAGTTGAAATTGTATCAAGCATCTTCTTAGACCACAGTGATATGAAACTAGAAATCAATTACAAGAAAAAAACTCGAAAATGAAACACAAACATGTGGAGAATAAACAACATGGTTCTAAATAATTAATGGACCAAGGAACAGATCAAAGAGGAAATCAAACAATACCTGGAGACAAATGAAAACAGAAATACAATAGTTCAAAATATGAGGGATGCAGTAAAAACAGTTCTAAGAGGGAAGTTTAGAGCAACATAAGCCCACCTCAAGAAACAAAAACGTCAAATAAGCAATCTAACCACAAACTAAAGGAACTAGAAATATAAGAGCAAACAAAGCCCAACATTAGCAGGAGGGACATAATAAAGATCAGAAGGGAAATAAAATAGAGACTAAGAAAACAATTTTAAAAAATCAGTGAAACCAAGAACAGGTTCTTTGAGAAAATAAAAAAAATAGACAACCCCCTAGCCAGACTTATTAAGAATAAAAGAGGACACAGATATACAAAATCAGAAATGAAAAAGAAGTTACAGCTAACACCACAGATATTCAAAGAATTATAAGAAAATTCTATGAAAAATTATATGCCAATAAATTGGACAGCCTAGAAGAAATGGATACATTCTTAGAAACAACCTTCCAAGACTGGCCCAGGAAGAAACAGAAAAAATGAGCAGACCAGTTACTAGTAATAAAATTCAACTAATCAAAAACTGTCAATAAACAGAATACCAGAGCCAGAGGGCTTCATGGGTGAATCCTACCAAACATTTAAACAAGAGCTAATACCCATCCTTCTTAAAGTATTCAAAAAAATAGAAGAGGGAATACTGCCAAACTCATTCTACAAGGCCAGTATTACTGTAATACCAAAACCAGACAAAGATACTACAAAAAAGAAAACTATAGATCAATATCCTTGAACATAGATGCAAAACTCTGCAACAAAATATTAGCAAACCAAATTAAAAAATACATCAAAAGGGTCATTCACCACACAATCATCTCAATAGATGCTAAAAAAGCATTTGACAAAATTCAACATCTATTCATGATAAAAACTTTCAACAAAGTGGGTATAGACGGCAAGTACATCAACATCAGGAAGGCCATATATGACAAACCCACAGCTAACATCATACTTAGCAGCGAGACGCTGAAAGCTTTTCATCTAAGATCGGGAACAAGACAGGGATACCCACTCTCTCCACTGTTATTCAACATAGTACTGGAGGTCCTAGCCACAGCAATTAGATAAGAAAAAAAAATGAACAGCATCCAAATTGGTAAGGAAGAAGTAAAACTGTCACTATTTTCAGATGGCATGATACTATATATATATATATATAAAATCCTAAAGATGCCATCAATAAACTATTAGAATAAATGGATTCAGAAAAGTTGCAAGACACAATATCAATATACAGAAATTTGTTGTATTTCTATTTAATAACAATAAGCTAGCAGAAAGAGAAATCAAGAAAATAATTCCATTTGCAATTGCATCAAAAAGAATAAAATACCTAGGAATAAACTTAACCAAGGAAGTGAAAGACCTGTACTCTAAAGACTGTAAGACACTTATGAGAAAAACTGAAGACAGAAACAGTGGAAATCTATCCCATGCTCATGGACAGGAAGAATTAATATTACCAAAATGGCCATCCTGCCCAAAGCAATTTACAGATTCACTGAATTCCCTATCAAAACACCAATGGCATTGTTCAAAGAACTACAGCAAATAATCCTAAAATTTACATGCAACCACAAAGACCCTGAATAGCCAAAGTAATCTTGAGGAAGAAGAACAAAGCTGAGGATATTATGTGCCCTGATTTCAGCCCTGATTTCAAGCTATACACAGAGCAACAGTGATGAAAAAGCACTGGCACAAGAAGAATCGTAGATCAATGGAACAGAATAGAGAGCCCAGTAAACCCATACATATATGGCCAATTAATATACCATGAAGGAGCTATGAATATACAATGGGGAAAAGACAGTCTCTTCAATAAACAGTGTTGGGAAAATTGGACAACTACGTGTAAGTGAATGAAACTGTGTTACACCATACACAAAGTAAACTCTAAATGAATTAATGTAAGACATGAAACCATAAAACTCTTAGAAAAAAACATAGGCAAGAATCTCATGGACATCAGTGTGAGTAATTTCTTTCTGGATACATCTCCCCAGGCAAGGGAAACAAAATAAAATAAATGAGTGGGAATACATCAAACTAAAAAGCTTCTGCTATGCAAAAGACACCATCAACAAAACAAAAAGGCAACTTACTGTATGGGAGAATAATTTGCAAATGATATATCCACAAAGGGGCTAATATCCAAAATATATAAAGAACTCATACAACTCAAAATCAAAAAACCAAATAATCTAATTCAAAAGTAGGCAGAGGACCTGAATAGATATTTTTCCTAAAAAGACATACACATGGTCAACAGACACATGAAAAGATACTCAACATGACTAATCAAGGAAATGCAAATCAAAACCACAATGAGATATCAGCTCACATCAGTCAGAATGGCCACTATCCAAAATAACAAGAAATAACTAGTATTGGTGAGGATGTGGAGAAAAGGGAACCCTCTTACACTGTTGGTGGAATGTAAATTGTCCAGCCACTATGGAAAACAATATGGAAGTTTCTCAAAATTCTAAAAATCAAAATACTATATGATCTAGTAATTCCACTTCTGAGAAATTACCAAAAGAAAACAAAATCACTAATTTGAAAAGATTTATGCACCTTTATGTTTATTGCCACATTATTTGCAATAACAAAGATATGGAAGCAAACAAAATGTCCATCAGTAGATGAATGGATAAAGATGTGGCATATATACACAATGGAATATTACTCAGCCATAAAAAATAAGGAAATCTTGCCATTTGAGACAACATGGATGGACCTAGAGGGTATTATGCTAAGTGAAATAAACTGGGAAGAGAAAGACAAATACCATATGATTTCACCTATATGTAGGACCTAAAAAACAAAACAAACAAAAAAGAAATAGACTCACAAATAGAAACAATAAACTGTTAATGACCATAAGGAGCAGGGATAAGGGGCTGGGTAAAATAGGTAAAAGGGATAAAGAGGTACAAACTGCAAATTATAAAATAAGTTGGTCATAGGAATGGAAGTACAGCATAGAGAGTATATTGATAACATTTTAATATCTTGGTATGGTAATGGATAACTACATTTATTATGACAAGCATCTAGTAATGTATATAATTATCAAGTCACTATGTTGTACATCTGAAACCAATACATTATTGTCTATCAAATTTATTTAAATAAAAAAAATTTTAAAAGAAAGTGTTTTTGGAAAGCACATGATTCTTACACAAAACTAATTTTCTTCAATAAATATAGTGGAGTGATGTCTATAAGTGGGAGTTATATCAGATCCTTCCCCTTCGTCCTATAGCAAACGCTGAAGTGATGCCTGGAGCTGTGGCAGCCATCTTGGAATCAAATGGCAGAGAACAAGAGAATCACAATGATACTGGTCCTGACATCACTGAGCTACTGACATATTGCCATCAGCCACTTTGTCCCAAATATGTGTCATGTCAGAAAAATAAAACCCTGTATTTTTAAGTTACTGTCTTAGTCTCTGTTGCTTGAAATTGAAAAGCCTTTGTAACAAAGAATTAATAGAAGTATTTTTAAATACACAAATAACCAATGGAGTTTCAAAAAATGAAATTGCATCAAGAAGGAAGAATTAGGAAAGGCCTTGAAGAAGACTCGGCATTTGTGATGGGCATGAGAGACTGGGATATGGAAGTAGGTGGAACTCAGGTAAAAAATATGCTACCAGCATAAGCTCTGAAGAAATTGTAAAAATTATTGTTATTTTATTAAGCCATCTGTTTACAAAGGTATTTTACTTGCGGTTTTATTGAAGGCTAAGATTCTATTTATATATGTAATGCTATCAAAATATATTAATACATTTTCATTAATACCTATATTATCACAAAAATAACCGATTTTGCTGTTTTGGGGAAAATCCCCTGAAAAAAGTATAAATAATGAAGCATTTTGCAATTTTTAATTCCACATGAAATTATATTTTAAATGTCTGAGTAACTCATATTTATTGAAGTTTATTTTGTTTATTTGTTTTTTCTTTACTGTTTTTTTTAAACTATGGAAACAAAAACATCCTAATCCCATTTAATCATGATAAATTATTATTTATTAAAAAATGAAACTGTCCGTAGCCAATGATTCATTGTATTCTCCACAAACCTGATTATTACATATATGTTCTAAAAATAAATACAATAGTGAGCTCTTTATTTCTGCATAGAGTTATCATAATAATAGGATTATGCAGTCTTAAGGTCTAAGAGTAGGTCGGAGCTCTGAACCATACAGGATAAAGCAACTAATTAAAACAAAACTAAATAACAAAAATGAAAATCCTATACCAGTTCAGGGGAATGTATTTTGACTGTTTATTGACTCAAAGATCTTTGCTCAGTATAGGCAAATTCATTAAAAGATGCCAATAAAAACCCAGATTTTCTTGTAATGAGAATTCTCCAATTTTAATAATAAGGCTGAGGTTGACCCATTTAGCTATTTAGTTAGATAGTGAGAACACTACATAATTGGTGTCAGAGGGAAAGATTGATTTTTATTTTCAGAAACTACTCTGAAGAGATAACTTTGGAATTCCCCAATTTGTACATTGTCACATTTCTGGAAGTATGCTTAACTCTGCAGTAGTAATAATTATGGGTACTTGTGCCAAGGTATCAAGACTGGTCCATAACAAAATCTGTTATTCGTGTTACTTTTCCCAAGCAAATTAAATAGTCTTAATGAGTTATTTTAGTATGAAGTTAAATACTAAGATAAGTTACATAAGAAAAATAAACTGATACCTAAGGCCCTCTATTGTAGCTATCTGTTTTTTTTATTTCAGTATCATTAATCTACAGTTACATGTGCAATATTTTGATTACTAAACTCCCCACTTCATCAGGTCCCCCCACCAACCCCATTACAGTCACTGTCCATCAGCGTAGTAAGATGCTATAGATCACTACTTGTCTTCTCTGAGTTGTACAGCGCTCCCCGTGCCCCCCCAACATTACATCTGCTAATCGTAATGCCCCTTTTTCCCCCTTGCCCCTCCCTTCCCACCGATCCTCCCCAGTCCCTTTCCTTTTGGTAACTGTTAGTCCATTCTTGGGTTCTGTGAGTCTGCTGCTGTTTTGTTCTTTCAGTTTTTTTTTTCTTTGCTCTTATGCTCCACAAATGAGTGAAATCATCTGATACTTGTCTTTTTCTGCCTGGCTTATTTCACTGAGCATAAAACCCTCTCGCTCCATCCATGTTGTTACAAATGGTAGGATTTGTTTTCTTCTTATGGCTGAATAATATTCCATTGTGTATATGTACCACCTCTTCTTTGGCCATTCATCTACTGATGGACACTTAGGTTGCTTCCATTTCTTGGCTATTGTAAATAGTGCTCTGATAAACATAGGGGTGCATCTCTCTTTTTGAAACTGGGCTGCTGCATTCTTAGGGTAAATTCCTAGGAGTGGGATTCCTGGGTCAAATGGTATTTCAATTTTAAGTTTTTTGAGGAACCTCCATACTGCTTTCCACAATGGTTGAACTAATTTGCATTCCCACCAGCAGTGTAGGAGGGTTCCCCTTTCTCCACATCCTTGCCAACATTTGTTGTTGTTTGTGTTTTGGATGGTGGCCATCCTTACTGGTGTGGGGTGATATCTCATTGTGGTTTTAATTTGCATTGCTCAGATGATTAGCAATGTGGAGCATCTTTTCATGTGCCTGTTGGTCATCTGAATTTCTTCTTTGGAGAAGTGTCTATTCATATCCTCTGCCCATTTCTTAATTGGATTATTTACTTTTTGTTTGTTGAGGTGTGTGAGTTCTTTATATATATTGGATGTCAACCTGTTATCTGACATGTCATTTATGAATATATTCTCCCAAACTGTAGACGTCTTTTTGATATACTGGTAGTGTCCTTTGCTGTGCAGAAGCTTTTCAGCTTGATATAGTCCCACTTGTTCATTTTTGCTTTTGTTTCCCTTGCCTGGGGAGATATGTTCATGAAGAAGTCACTCATGTTTATGTCCAAGAGATTTTTGCCTATGTTTTTCTCTAAGAGTTCTATGGTTTCATGACTTACATTCAGGTCTTTGATCCATTTTGAGTTTACTTTTGTGTATGGAGTTAGACAGGAGTCCATTTTCATTCTCTCATATGTAGCTGTCCAGTTTTGCCAACACCAGCTGCTGAAGAAGCTGTCATTTTCCCATTGTATATCCAAGGCTCCTTTATCATATATTAATTGACCATATATGTTTGGGTTAATGTCTGGATTTTCTATTCTGTTCCACTGGTCTGTGAGTGTGTTTTTGTGCCAATACCAAATTGTCTTGATTACTGTGGCTTTGTAGTAGATGTTGAAGTCAGGGAGCATAATTCCCCCTGTTTTATTCTTCCTTCTCAGGATTGTTTTGGCTACTCGGGGTCTTTTGTGGTTCCATATGAATTTTAGAACTATTTGTTCCAGTTCATTGAAGAATGCTATTAGTATTTTGATAGGGATTGTGTTGAATCTGTAGATTGCTTTAGGTAGTATAGCCATTTTGACAATATTTATTCTTCCTAGCCAAGAGCATGGGATGAATTTCCATTTCTTAGTGTCCTTTTTAATTTCTCTTAGGAGGGTCTTGTAGTTTTCAGAGTATAGGTCTTTCACTTCCTTCGTTAGATTTATTCCTTGGTATTTTATTCTTTTTGATGCAATTGTGAATGGAATTGTTTTCCTGATTTCTCTTTGTTAGCTCATCAATATTGTATAGGAAAGCAACAGATTTGTGTGTGTTAATTTTGTATCCTGCAACTTTGCTGAATTCAGATATTAGTTCTAGTAGTTTTGGAGTGGAGTCTTTATGGTTTTTTATGTACAATATCATGTCATCTGCAAATAGTGACAATGTGACTTTTTCTTTACCAATCTGGATGCCTTGTATGTCTTTGCTTTGTCTGATTGCCATGGCTCGGACCTCCAGTACTATGTTGAATAACATTGGAGAGAGTGGGCATCCCTGTCTTGTTCCCGATCTTAGATGAAAAGCTTTCAGCTTCTCTCTGTTAAGTATGATGTTAGCTGTGGGTTTTTCATATATGGCCTTTACGATGTTGAGGTACTTACCCTCTAAACCCATTTTGTAGAGAGTTTTTATCATGAATGGATGTTGAATTTTGTCAAATGCTTTTTCAGCATCTATGGAGATGATCATGTGGTTTTTGTTCTTCTTTTTGTTGATGTGGTGGATGATGTTGATGGATTTTTGAATATTGTACCATACTGGCATCCCTGGGATGAATCCCACTTGATCATGGTGTCTGATCCTCTTGATGTATTTTTGAATTCGGTTTGCTAATATTTTGTTGAGTATTTTTGCATCTATGTCCATCAGGGATATTGGTCTGTAATTTTCCTTTTTGGTGATGTCTTTGCCCGGTTTTGGTATTAGAGTGATGCTGGCTTCATAGAATGAGTTTGTAAGTATTCCCTCTTCTTCTATTTTTTGGAAAACTTTAAGGAGAATCGGTGTTATTTCTTCTCTGTATGTCCGGTAAAATTCAGAGCTGAATCCATCTGGCCTGAGGGTTTTGTTCTTGGGTAGTTGTTTGATTACCGATTCAGTTTCGTTGCTGGTGATTGGTCTGTTTAGTTTTTCTGTTTCTTGCTTGGTCAGTCTTGGAAGGTTGTATTTTTCTAAGAAGTTGGCCATTTCTTCTAGGTTTTCCAGCTTGTTAGCATGTAGATTTTCATATTAGTGTCTTATAATTCTTTGTATTTCTGGGGGGTCCGTCGTGATTTTTTCCTTCTCATTTCTGATTCTGTTTATGTGTGTAGATTCTCTTTTTCTCTTAATAAGTCTGGCTAGGGGTTTATCTATTTTGTTTATTTTTTCAAAGGACCTGCTCTTGGTTTCCTTGATTTTTTCTATTGTTTTACTCTTCTCAATTTTATTTATTTCTTCTCTGATCTTTATTATGTTCCTCCTTCTGGTGATTTTGGGCCCCATTTGTTCTTCTCTTTCCAACTTCAATAACTCTGTCTTCAGACTATTCATTTGGGATTGTTCTTCCTTCTTTAAGTAGGTCTTTACTGCGATATACTTTCTTCTTAGAACTGCCTTTGCTGCAACCCAAAGAAGTTGTGGCTGTGTGTTATTGTTGTCATTAGTCTCCATATATAGTTTGATCTCTGTTTTAATTTGGTAATTTATCCATTGATTATTTAGGAGCATATTGTTAAGTCTGTGTATCTGTGAGCCTTTTTTTTTCTTTGTACAATTTATTTCTCGATTTATACCTTCGTGATCTGAGAATTTGGTTGGTAGAATTTCAATATTTTTGAATTTACTGCAGTTCTTTTTGTGGCCTAGTATGTGGTCTGTTCTGGAAAATGTTCCATGTGCCCTTGAGAAGAATGTGTATCCTGCTGCATTTGGGTGTAGAGTTCTGTAGATGTCTGTTAGGTCCATCTGTTCTAGTGTGTTGTTCAGTGCCTCTCGGTCTTTACTTATTTTCTGTCTGGTTGATCTGTCCTTTGGAGTGAGTGGTGTGTTGAAGTCTCCTAAAATGAATGCATTGCTTTCTATTTCCTACTTTAATTCGGTTAGTATTTGTTTCACATATGCTAGCCCCCCTGTGTTGGGTGCATATATATTTAAAATGCTTATATCCTCTTGTTGGACTGCCCCTTTTATCATTATGTATTGTCCTTCTTTATATCTTGCTACTTTCTTCATTTTAAAGCCTATTTTGTCTGATACAAGTACTGCAACACCTGCTTTTTTCTCCTTGTTGTTTGCATGAAATATCTTTTTCCATCCCTTTACCTTTAATCTGTGTATATGTTTGGGTTTGAGGTTAGTCTCTTGTAAGCAGCATGTAGATGGGTCTTGTTTTTTTATCCATTCTATTATTCTATGTCTTTTGATTGGTGCATTCAGGCCATTTACATTTAGGGTGATTATTGATAGATATGTATTTATTGCCATTGCTAGCTTTAGATTTGTGGTTACCAAAGGTTCAAGGGTAGCTTCTTTACTAACAGTCTAACTTAACTTTCTTGTTAAGTTATTATAAACACAGTCTGATGATTCTTTATTTCTCTCCTTCTTATTCTTCCTCCTCCTTTCTTTATATACTAGGTGTTTTATTCTGTACCCTTTTATGTTTCCTTTGACTGTTTTTGTGGATAGTGATTTTACTTTTTGCTTTAGTTAGTATTTGGATGGTCTGCTTTCTTTTCTATGATTTTACTTTCTCTGGTGATATCTTTTTAGCCTAAGGGGTGCTTCCCTCTAGAGCAGTCCCTTTAAGATATCCTGTAGTGGGGTTTATGGGAGGCAAACTCCCTTAGGTTTTGCTTGTCTGGGAATTGTTTAATCCCTCCCTCAAATTTAAATGATAATCATGCTGGATATAGTATTCTTGGTTCAAGGCCCATCTGTTTCATTACGTTAAATATGTCATGCCATTCTCTTCTGTCCTGTAAGGTTTCTGTTGAGAAATCTGATGATAGTCTGGTGGGTTTTCCTTTGTAGATGAACTTTTTTCTCTCTCTAGCTGCATTTAATACTCTGTCCTTATCTTTGATCTTTGCCACTTTAATTATTATGTGTCTTGGTATTGTCTTCCTTGGGTCCCTTGTGTTGGGAGATCTGTGGGCTTCCATGGTCTGAGAAACTATTTCCTTCCCCCTCTTGGGGAATTTTTCAGCAATTATTTCTTCAAAGACACTTTCTATCCCTTTTTCTCTCTCTTCTTCTTCTGGTACTCCTATCATGCGATTATTGTTCCGTTTGGATTGGTCACACAGTTCTCTTAATATTCTTTCATTCCAGAGATCCTTTTATCTCTCTCTGACTCAGCTTCTCTGTATTCCTGTTCTCTGATTTTTATTCCATTAACAGTCCCTTGCACCTCGTCCAGTCTGCTGCTAAGCCTGTCGATCCTTGTCTGGTTTCTGCATTGTCTTTCCTCACTCTGGCCCTGCAGGGGGGAACCAATGGCAGGCTGCTGAACTGTGTGGGAAGCCTTGGCACAGCTGCTTTGCCCGGCCACCAGCCAGGGGGCCCAAAATTACCCAAGACTCCCAGCCTGCTGGGCCGAGTGCACTGGGATGATTTTGTTCTGCTGTTGGGCCCTTGTCCCTTTAAGGGATTTTAAAAAAAAGCACGCACTTTTCTTTTGTCCCAGGGAGCCAGCTGAGGGGACCCGGTTGCGGTCTCCCTCTCAGATCCTGCCCTTCTATTTCTCTAATCTCCGATACACCACGCGATGTGTGTCAGTGCTCCCGGCGCAGATCACCAGGGCTGGTTATTTAGCAGTCCTGTGCTTCCACTCCCTCCCCGCTCTGATTCTTTTCCTCCCGCTGGTTCCCTGGGGTGGGGGTAGTGCTCAGGTACCGCCGGGTTGTGGCTCCTTATCTTACCAGCTTTGTGAGGCACTGAGTTCTCGCAGATGTAGCTGTAGCCTGGTTGTTGTTCTGTATCTTCTGGTCTCTCTTTTAGGAATAGTTGTATTTGTTGTATTTTCAGAAATATATACAGTTTTGGGAGGAGATTTCCACTGCCCTGCTCACGCCGCCATCTTCCCAGAAGTCCTCTATAGCTACATATTTTTAATATCCTGAACAGTTCAAAACAAAGATGACAAATTAAATATGTAAACATAAATTCATTGTGCTGAGTAATGCTATGTAATGATACATGAAATTATTTTTAATAAATAAAATTATGTATGTTAAAGGGTACTTACAGGAAAGATGTCCAACTTTATTGGTTAATGATAATCTAAAACAAATTAAACAAGAAAATGGCTATGCATTTTTTCATTCAATAAATCTTTATTGAGCTCCCATGGGGTGCATGAATTTAGCTCCTATAATTTGCATAAGTAGAAAAGTGTTAGCACATTAAAAATAAAACAAATTACAATTTCTCTATATATTTCAAATGAATCATTTAATGTGAGTGGGGCTCAGTTTGATATTACCATTAGTATTAACACAAGAAGGTGGGAATGTATTTGTGTATATACTTTCAGTTTCTGTGACAGCATCTGAGTCCTATGCATGTCCTGGAAGGATATCCACCCACTGGTCAATTCATACCCTTTAATTCCAACACTGTAAATATCCGACTTTATATTATATCCATGTAAATCCTGTCTCAATTCTAGACTCATTTCCCCTTCTACCAAAAAAGGGCTTGATGTCAGGATAAACTAGTCTGTTAGTCTAATAACAGGCGATCAAAAAGGCTAGAGAATCAGGGAGTAATAAATGTGCTTGGAAGCACTGTCGTCTGTGGGCCCATTTGCCTAAGGGCAGCAAAGTGCTGAAAAATTAACTGGCTCAAAAATTGTACTGAGAGATCCAGAAGAGGAATTAGCCACAGCTTGGGGAAAAAATAGGGAACAGATGCTACTAAGATAATGTAATAATTATGAAGCTTCCCTGGATTTGTAATGTAACTCTGAGGTAGCCAAATGGCCTATAACTGCATATTCCTTTGAACAGAGTGGTTTTAAATGATTAGATTCTCCAGTGCACCAGCTGTATTTTTAAGTATAGTTCTAGTATTTGTACCTAGCAAAATGAAGAAAAAGCATCAGGGGAAATGTGTCAGGTATATAGGACATAAAAGGATTTGACATCCCTAGAATTCCTGTTTGAGTCTGTTTCATCAGGAAAGTCACATTCTTGCTCAGTCCAATGGGATGCCGGAGGCAGTGCTATTGATGGCTTGTGATAAGCAGGAGGCAACAGGGCAAGTACTGATTGAATCCTGGCTTTCTTATTTCATCTGTTTGAAGAAAACGTGGGACAATAAACTGCTTACTGATGGCCTTTTCTCAGGATCTTGTTGCAAACAGAGCTGCATCAAGCTAAAGAAGGCAGCAGACAACCATTGTGGAAAGCAGTATGGAGGTTCCTCAAAAAACTCAAAATAGAAATACCATTTGACCCAAGAATCCTACTCCTAGGAATTTACCATAGGAATGCAGCAGCCCAATTTGAAAAAGACAGATGCACCCCTATGTTTATTGCAGCACTATTTACAATAGCCAAGAAATGGAAGCAACCTAAGTGTCCATCAGTAGATGAATGGCTAAAGAAGATGTGGTACATATACACAATGGAATATTATTCAGCCATAGGAAGAAAACAAATCCTACCATTTGCAACAGCATGGATGGAGCTAGAGGGTATTATGCTCAGTGAAATACGCCAAGCAGAAAAAGACAAATATCAGATGATTGCACTTATATGTGGAGTATAAGAACAAAGAAAAAAACTGAAGGAACAAAACAGCAGAAGACTCACAGAACCCAAAAATGGACTAACAGTTACCAAAAGGAAAGGGACTGGGGAGGATGGGTGGGAAGGGAGGGACAAGGGGGTAAAAGGGGCATTACGATTAGCAGACGTAATGTTAGGGGGCACAGGGAGGGCTGTACAACTCAGAGAATACAAGTAGTGATTCTATAGCATCTCACTATGCTAATGGACAGTGACTGTAATGGGGTGTGTGGGGGGGACCTGATGAAGGGGGTATTTTAATAACCATAATATTGCACATGTAATTATAGATTAATGATACCAAAATAAATTATAAAAAAAAAGAAAGCAGGAGAGAGTTTTTGAGGATGCCATTTGCAATCTGTCACTATTTACTGTGCAAATCCCACAGGAGGCAGGTATACTGTCTCCAGTCCCAGAGTCTATACCTGATCGGGAATTCTTCATTCTGGATTCTGGCTGAGGGAAAATACTGATATCCAATGGACTATAAGGAGGACCTTTCAGTTTCCAGTTTCTGTAACAGAATCTGAGTCCTATGCATGTCCTGAAAGGATACCCACCCACTGGTCAATTCATATGCTGTTATTCCAACACTGTAAATATCTGACTTTACATTATATCCATGTAAATCCTGTCTCAATTCTAGACTTAGCCAAGGCTGCACTGATGTGCTGAACTGGGAGAAATCACACACAGCCCTATGCCTCTGTCCATGTTTAGCCAAACTATGCAGATGGGACAGGCCACAGAGGGTCACGAGGCCATAACCAGAAATGAGGATATGGCTGGCTTTAACATTCCGGTGAATCTAGCCATTTTGTTGTAGATAGCCCAACCCTCTCATTGCTCCAAAGAGAATGTTTCTTATTAAAGTTTCTTACCCATTCCTTCAGGAAAGTAAGTCTTCAAGAGCTGACTTGCTGAACCATAGGCCATAAACAGAGAAATAACCCAAAGCCAGCTGCCAAGAGTGAAAACAGTCCAGTAAGTTGTTAATGTGGGATGTTAGAAAAAGTGGGATAGAATCTCTGCTCTCTGTGAAGCTTTCAGGCATTCTTCAGTGCAGTTTTCCAGATCTGTAATTTTTATAGTCACCAGCGTTCCTGTGGGAGTATGGTGTGCAAGATGGACAGAGGTCAAGTTGTCAAATCTTCCTGTTTCCACTTGGAATTCATAGTGAGAAATGTTGGTGGGACAGATCACGTCACTGGCTCTAATAAATGGAGGCAACTGGGAAGGGGTTGGCTCATCAACCAAGTATTGATGGATACTGTTCTCAGACTATTTTTCATGTCTGAGTGATTCAACTTGTGTTTGTGAAGTGCAGAAACAATCCAAAAGAGTGAATCGCTTTGGTTCACAGAAAGTGACAGAAATCCATCTATTCCCAAGAAGATTCTTGCTTTATCTTCAGGATGCAGAAATATCCTACCAGGTGGCGACCACCACCAGGGGCTCTCAGGAGGCCAGCGGTGCAGGGCCTGGCCTGCCAGGAGCAAGGCGAGCACACAAGGCTCGCAGCTAACACGGGCTGCATTAGGGCGGCCCACCCCGAACTGGAGCCGTCGGCATGCCAGGACTGCTGTGTGTTTGATTTTATGATTTTAATTAGTATTTACTTTAAATACTTAACCCATAGAATGTATATAGACATGTATGTATGTGTGCATGTATTAGTTCTACTGAACCTTCAAAGCTTCCTGAAGCCGATTTATTTACGGCTAAAACACATTAGTGTCTTAGGATCTGCAGGTATTCCTGTCTCTCAATAGTATCCTAGGGTCAAAAACTAACTCACTTCTTAAGCATCTGAAGATTATCTGCATTAACTTGTGTCCATTATGTATTGAATCCTACTCAGCATACATTGCACATGTGAGAGGCAGGGTCTGTCCCATACATACGCATCATTCTCAGACCTCCCTCACTCCCAAACTTAACTCCTATCACATGTAAGCTATTTCTAACAAAATCAAGGAATCATAGCTTGTTTCTTTCAAATTTCTTTGCAAACAAAAATAGCCTATGTTCTGGAATGAAGTTGACAAACCTCTTAACTAGGCAGCCAATGGCAGAGCCTTCTGCCCTCATGATAAAAAAAGTGGCTTTTCTGTCCACCCCCGGCTAACAGATATGGGTGAGACCATGCAGAACCAGTCAAAAAAAGGTATCCAAAATATGCATATCTATGCATGCACAGACCCATGCACATGCACTTGTCTCTTTTGGGTGGTCATCTGGCTTAGTTATTTGGTTCATAAATTAAAACTGATGTCAGTATAAATGAAGGAGGACCTACTAAATTACTGAATTCAATTTTGATTCCTAAAGAGTTTAGTCAAACATTTTTAAGTTTTTCTTAGGCAATTGCAATCATTACTTTTCTGTTTTCTTTCAGACACTATGCCTTTTTTGGGGTAAAAAATGACAGAATTCAGTTAGATGACTCCCAAAGCCCTCTCCAGTATTTAACATTTATTAAAAATCTGTGAGTTCTACCAATCCATAAAATTCTATGAAAAAATAGCTGCTGAGTTGAGTTATTGAGCAAAAACCTGTCCAACTAATCACAGCACCTACAGAAAGGGAGGGAAATGAGCAACAAGAGTAACCAGCAAAAATTATTCATCCTATTCCTCTGAAGTTTCTCCCATGTCTTTTCATCAACAGTTCTATTATAGTGCTGACACTTGTCTTCCAGCCTAATCATATCATCACCTGAACAAAACACCTGAGCCAAAGGAACAGTAGTTGCTTCATTTGTCCATATCATGTCCTAAAAGCTCCTTACACTATAGCTACCCAGTTTGGAATTCTGGCAATATAGAGGAAAGCTTTCTTTTATATAATCTAATTGAAGTAATAATAATAGAAAGTCAATTAAAACTGCTTAATAGGAAATTCATCATTTCTGACTTTATTTTAATGGTTTGCCTAGTATTTGTGAGTTAAAGAAATGATAAGGAAAATATTCAACATAGCCATCAAGGTCAGCAGAAAACCCTCGTCCCCCTCCACTTTTTTTCTCACTCCTCTGGGCTCCTCTTTCACCCTTCTGGCTACACACGCTGAAATGCCACGTACCAAAAAAGTATAAATTGCTCCCCTTGCTTGTGCTCGGGGCTCAGACCTTTGGGGATTACTCTCCTCTGAGCCCGCAGGTGTGCAATAAACCTCCATCCTCCAAGACCTCCAAGTGCCACTTGTTCCTTCCATCAGCGATCCAGTGCAGGTTTTCCGGTTTTCTGTAACATTTGGTTCCCTGACTGGTAAACTGCACTGGCCCGTTGTTGCCATGAGCTTGGGGCAATGGTGGGGTGGTTACAGAATGGGAGATCACAACAGAGAAGGCATGCCCTACCTAATCTTTCATCAGTTCCCCGCCCCCATTGCCCCCGGTCAGCCCAGCTCCGCTGTTCCCGCCAGACTCAGGAAGGCTTGGCAGGTGAGGACCTGGTTCTGATGTCAGGTTATGATAAGGCCCCGGGGCCCCTGACCCAGCCAGTTCCCACCCGTTGGGATGGAAGGGGAGCCTGATCACCTCCTGGAGACTTCTTAGAAGTCTCACAGGTAGGGATTCCTGGGGAGGGAATGTTTAAACTCTGGTCCAACTGTGCAGGGTGGCTGAAGCCAGCCAGTCTGCACTGAATCTGTGTTTCCATGGCCTGTGCTACAGAATCTGAGTGGGCCTTTTGCCATTTTCGTGGATGGCCACTACAACATAACAGTGACAGCTTCGGCTGACCTGGCTCAGTACTTATACGGGTGCACCGTAGTCAAGGCTGACCAAATTCTCCATGAGGAGAGCGAACAGAAGGGCATCTGACTAGTCTCCTCTCTGAACAGTGTACCCCTGACCTTGTCTGTTGTCGTGGCAACGTTACGTGGACACATTATGGGGTCAGGGCACAGCAAACCCACAGTTCACAACAACATGATCAAAAATTTCAGGAAAGGATTTTCAAGAGACTATGTAGTAAAATTAACTTCCGGCAGGCTGAAAACCCTGTGTGAATCTGAATGGCCTACCTTTAGTGTAGGTTGGCCTCCAGAAGGGACCCTAGATGTCCCAACAATCTGCCGAGTCTGGCGGGTCATCACCGGAGACCCAGGTCATTCTAGTTAGTTCCCACACACTGACTCCTGGTTAGGAGCTGCCAAGACCCTTCCCCCTTGGGTGTGATTCGCTGGCAACAGGCAGGGACAGGGTAGGGTCTTAGTCACCTCAACAAAGCAGCAAACAAATGGTCAACACCTCATTCGTGGCCCAAACTGCCCCAGACATCAGACAAAAGCTCCAAAAATTGAAAGCTTTGCTGGGATGAATATCACTCAGCTGATTAAAATTGCCATCAAAATATATCTAAACAAAGAAGTTTAGGCTGACAGAGAAGCTGAAAAAAAGTGAAGAAAAAGTCAAGCCTCCTGGCAGCCACCCTAAAAGAAAGAAATGACCAAAAGGCAAAGAAAAGCTGGCCAAAGAGGGGGGAAGCCTAGGAACTCCCCATCCAGGGACCAGTGTGCTTACTGTGAGGAGAAGGGGCATTGGAAGAACGAATGTCCCAACCGAGGCAAAGCCCCAAAGCCCAGTTGCTACTGAGAGGAGCCTCACGGGGAAAGGCTCATTGGCCTGGCAGGAACAGACTCAGATTAGCAAGGACAGGCTCTCTCACACTTGGCCCCATGAGCCCATGGCCAAAATGAAGGTGGGGGGCCAAAACATGACTTTTACGGTTGACACAGGGCAGAACACTCTGTAGGCACCCTCCCTGAAGCCCCCTTCAGAGGAAGGACTGCAACTGTTCTCAGAGCCACTGGGACAAAGGCAGTCTAGCAACACTTCTGCCAAGCCCGTCAGTATGAACTTCAAGGCCACAAGGTCCAACATGAATCTCTCTCCCTGTCTAAGTGCCCCATTCCCCTCCTCAGCCAAGATATACTCTCAAAGCTCGGAGCTCAAATGACTTTTGAACCAAGTAGACACACCAGCCTTAAATTAAATTCAAGGCAAGAAGAGACAGTGTCCCTTATACTGGCAATAATGACACATAGGGAAGAGGGGTGGAGGCTATTCTGTGCCCAGACCCTCTCAAGTAGCCCACCTGAATTCAGAGCTGCCTTCCCCTCAGTATGGGCTGAAAACAGCCACCTGGACTTGCTCATAACTGAGCCCCTGTCATTGTAGAACTGGCTCTGGGGACCAAGCCATAGCGGCAGTACTCTCTCTCACAAGAGGTGAGAGCAGGCATCCAGGAACACCTGATCAGACTCAGAGAGGCAGGCATTCTAACTGAGTGTCAGTCGCCCTGGAACACCCACTTCTACCAGTCAAAAAGCCAGGAGGAGGGCACCAGCCTGTTCAAGACCTGCAAGCCATTAACAAAGTGACTGTCTCTTTACACCCAGTGGTCCCAAATCTGTACACCCTCCTCAGCCAGATCCCAGAGTCTGCCAAATGATTCACTTGCCTAGACTTAAAGGATGCCTTCTTCTGCCTCTGGCTGGACCTCCAAAGCCAGCCCTTGTTTGCCTTTGAGTGGACTGAACCGGATACAGGGAGGCAGATGCAGTTAACATGGACGTGGCTTCCACAAGGGTTCAAGAACTCACCCATTCTCTTTGGAGAGGCATTGGCCGCAGACCTTGCCAGCTTTCTGAGGGAAGCCACGTGCTGTGCCCTCCTGCAGTATGTAGATGACCTCCTCCTTGCCAGTGACACCCAAGAGAACAGTGCAGAAAGCACAAAGGCCCTTCTGCAACTCCTGTCAGACTCAGGATACCGAGCCTCATGGAAAAAGTCACAAATATGCCAGCAATTCTGGTACTTGAGCTTCCTCCTCATCCAGGGGAAGAGGGCACTAGGGCTGGAAAAAGGTCATCCCCTCCTTACCCCAGCCCCAGACAAAGAAAGGCATATGAGAGTTCCTGGGGCTGCAGGGTTCTGCCAAATCTGGATTCCTGGATTCTCGGCAATGGCAAAACCCCTCTACAGCCTCCTGGGGGGCCAGACCAAGAGCCTCCTGTCTGGACAGAAGAGGCAAAATCCACCTTCCTGGAAATAAAGGCTGCTTTAGGACAGGCACCAGCCCTAGCCTGCCAGATATAGAAAAGCCCTTCAATCTCTTCATACATGAAGAGGAAAAAGTGGCCCTCAGGGCTCTCACAGAGACTGTTGGGCCCTGGCAGCGGGTGGTCGCATGCCTGTCAAAGAGACTGGACCCAGTTTCAGCAGGATGGCCGTTTGCCTCAGGGCGCTGGCAGCCACAGTTCTACCTATGAAGGAAGCAGATAAACTCACCCTGGGACAAGAACTAAATGTCAAGGTCCCCCATGCTGTTGTGTCCCTCATGAATACACAGTAACACTGCTTCCTCTCCAGCTCTCAGCTCGCATAATACCAAGGGTTCCTCTGTGAAAACCCGCGGGTCACTCTTGAAACAGTGCGGACACTGAATCCAGCAACTTTCCTCTCCACTGAAGAGGGGAAACCATATCATGAATGCTCCGAAGTAACTGACAAAGTCTATGCAAGTCGTCCGGATTTGCAGTATCAAGCAATACAAAATCCAGAACTCATACTATTTAGTGATGGCAGCAGTTACCTACAAGAGGGTATCTGGAGAGCAGGTCATGCAGTAACTACTGCCACTGAGGTCTTAGAAGCAAAATCCCTGCCGGCAAGATGGTCAGCACAACGGGCTAACCGCACGCCTTGACTGGAGCCCTCACCATCAGCGAGAGCAAGTGAGCTGACATCCACACCAACTCCCGATACGCCTTTGCTGCTGTGCACATACATGGGGCGGTCTACAAGAAAAGAGGGCTCCTCACTGCATACAGGCTGCAGAGTGCACGGAAAGTGGAGCAAATGAATCCCACCCTCAAGGGAACCCTAGCTACATTCTGCCAAGAAAATGGCCTCCTTTGGCCAGAGCTACTGCCCCTGGCTCTCCTGCATGCTCACTGCACACCAGGAACTCAAGGCTTTTCCCCTTCTGAATTAGTTTATGGACGTCCCCCACCCCCTGTGTATAAGAAGCCTTTCAGGGAACCTACACCAAATAGGAGATAAGGGAGTGAGGGAGCAGCTCCAAGCCTTAGGTGCCATCCTAAATAAGCTACAAAAACATACCATAGAAGGAGCCCCAATCTCCTTAGGGACCCCAGTACACTCCTTCCAGGCTGGGGACTCAGTCTGGGTCAAAGATTAGAAAAGAGATCCTCTCAAACCTCAGTGAACTGGCCCCCACATTGTTGTTCTAACTACTCCTACTGCTCTCAAAGTTGCAGGCATCACTCCATGGGTCCATCATTCCAGAGTGAAAAAGGCCCATAATCCTGGTGAAGAAATACTTCAGTGGAAGGCCCAGCAAGACCTCCAGAATCCTCTTCACCTCTGTATCTGACAATTACCCTCTGACTATTGAACACCTGCATGCCATGGATCCCTGGCCTTCACTGGAGTGGTATCTTTCATCCTGGGTATTGGACTCTCTGCTGCTGCCCCCTCTGACTGGACTGTTTCTCAAAATGTTGCCCTTTCTATTGCCTATTGGGTAATCTTAGGTTGTTTTGCTGTGCTTACCTGTCTTTCCTAACTAAACTCAAGCCTCAGCCTGCATCTCCCCAGTACCTCTCTATAATGTTACCTCTATACCTATTTGGACTGTGCTAAACTACCCAAACCACATTGGAATGGAGAAGCCCTAAACTATACAACTTTACACTGTCATCAGGGGCAAAAATCCTAGCTTGAAGCAGTTGGAAGTATAAATACAAGCCATCTAATCCCCTGGCAATCGCACCTGGTCCCGTACTAAAACTCTACCTGCCTCACCTGTTCCTGGGAACAAACATACCTACCTACTCAGGCTGAGCCCAGAGAATAATAGAAAACCCTCCCATGTACATGTGCCCTGATGACCCCCGAAACCCAAAAAATGAAACTTAGCAATGACCCTAGATAATTTTACTGCCCCTACTGGGTATGTTTTACTGCAGCCACCAATTTGGGATGGCCATCTAGTAACCCCTGGCTATCTTTTAAACAGGGGCAGCAGGGATACTTAACCTCACTATAAACCAACCTTTACATTACCAGTGGGAAACTGGATACACTTGGGGAATCAGGCTATACAAGTCTGGATATGACATAGGAGCCCTAATAACCATCCAGCATATAGAGCCAAGATTCACTCCAAGGCCACATGGACCCTTGGCAGGCTTAGAGGATCCATACTTTAACTCCCATAAAGTTCTCCCCAAGGGCCCTGGACTGTCCCTGACAGGGGCTTCCCTCCATCCAAAAAGAAAAATGCAGCAAAATCCCATCTTGTTTCCTATGTTGCAAAATATGCATCAACTCCTAAATATAACACTGCCTGAGCTGGCCAAAGACTGCTGGATGTGCCTTAGAGCCAGACCTCTGTACACTATTGGAGTAGGGCTCACCTTGCCTCCCATCACTGTTCATAACCATTCCCTGTGCCTACACCCAGGGTCACAACTAACTGTGTGTGACATAACAGAAAATGCCACTTGCCTTTGGCCCTTTAAAAGCCCCCTAAACTGCTAAAAGGAGGCTCTACTGATATCTGTGCTAATAATATCACTGTTGATGAATCTCATTTATCTTGGCCCAAACGGCACGTGGTGGGCCTGTAACATTGGAGTAGCTCAATGCATCTGTAGTGCTTACTCAGCCTGGACTGTGCATCCTTGTCTGAGTGCTACCCCAAGTATTTACTTACAGTGGGCCTGAGGGAAGCTACCTCCTTTCCCCCGGTGAAATTTCTCAAGCAAGACAGGCCGCCCCTTTGCTGATCCCTGCTCAGTCGGGCTCAGTGCAGCTAGATCAGCTGCAGTGGGCACAGCGGCCCTAATAAAGGGGGACTAAGAGCTCACTGCACTAACACAGAAGATAATCAAGATCTGGAACAGCTGGAATCCACCATGAATCAACTTTAAGATCAAATTGATTCCCTGGATGAAATGGTGTTGCAAAATTGTAGAGAACTTGACCTCCTATTCATGTCCCAGGGAGGCTTATGCATAGCCCTTGGAGAAGATTGTCGCTTTTCTGCAAACCGGTCTGGCATAGTTAGAAGCTCACTAGCTAAAGTAAAAGAAAACATCCAGCGTAGAAATAAAATACTGGAAAACAAAAAGTCCTGATTTCAGGGATGGTTTGAATGGAGCCCATGGCTGACAACTCCTCTAACTGGCCTTGTTGGGCCAGCGGCCCTTTTGCTCCTTGGGCTATTAGTAGGACCCTGTATCCTTAACTGGCTCATTAACTTTATCAAGGAATGCATTTCCTCCATACAGCTCATATGTATGCAGAGCCATTATGACCCTATCATAAACCAAGAAGATGATGCCCCCTAAAACGAAGTGTTTAAAGGGGCATCAGAGGGGGGAGTGATAAGGAAAATGTTCAACATAGCCATCAAGACCAGCAGAAAACTCTCGGCCCTCTCTGCTTTTCTCTGCCTCCTCCAGGCTTTTCCTTGGCAAGGTCAGCAGAACACTCCCAGAACCCCACCCCTCACTCCTCCGGGCTCCTCTTTCACCCTGCTGGCTGTGCACAACGAAATGCCACATATCAAAAAAGTATAAATTGCTCCCCTTGCTTGTGCTTGGGGCTCAGACCTTTGGAGATTACTCTCCTCTGAGCCCGCAGGTGTGAAATAAACCTCCATCCTCCAAGACCTCCGAGTGCCACTTGGTTCTTCCATCAGTGATGCAGTCCAGGTTTTCTGGTTTTCCATAGCAGAAATGCTATCCTAAAGAAATTAACCTTCAGTTTGCATATGCTTAATTCCCTGGAGGTTAGTACAGTTATAAAAACAATCTAGGTAGGTTCCTCAAAGGTGAAACTGTTAGGAAGGAGTTTGGTTCGATGACGCAGGGAAGTCAGACAGAGTGAGACGTGAAAGCAAAGTAAGCTTTCCTGCACTCTGCAATGGAGCAGGCCTGCCTAAGGCTACAGGCATCAGCTGCTTACTGTAAGCCTTCCTTTGTGGGGTTTTTGGCAGGGCAGAGACATCCTTGATTGATAATTCTTGGCCTTGAAGGACTGATCTGTTTGGTGGAATGAAGACCTGGGCACCCATGTTTGCCGCACCCATTTCTGATGTCTTTATTCAGCTGGAGAGTGCCTGTGCTCCAGTGTTTCTCTTTTTCTGGGGAGTTGTTTTTCATCTGGGCAATGTCTGGACATTTCAAGTCACTTGAAACTGGCTCTTGAAACTTCATCTAATTAACTCTGTGAGTCCTTTCTGGCTCTCTGGTTTTATCTGGTTAACTCTTTAAGTTCCTTTTAGTGGGCTTTACTCTCTTTCCACCCTGCTCATGTCTGTCTTTCTGCCTAACAAAACTATCAAATTTAGCTTTACACTTGAATATAGCACTGGGGTTTCACATAGATAATAATATACAGACATTATAAAAACACACAGGAGAAACTGCCATAGAAAGACTGTAGGCAATACGAAAACAATACTTACTGGAAAAACACAATAAACTTGCTTTAAACAAACAAAAAACACTTTGGAAAAACATTCTAAAATAATAAACAAAAAGGAAACAATTTTATTTCACAATCTCCAAATATTTCATGATTGTGCCATTGGGGTTTCTGATTCACTCCAGTGATTGTTTTCCTCTGCTTTTGCCCTTATTTTGCAAGGCTTATAAGTGCATAGAGACCATCCTTTAGGGCTGATGTTGAGAGTGGGAAAACCACATTCCCCTTACAAGCTTCAGTCTAACATTCACATGCTAATGAGTATATAAAACAAAGTATGAACATATCAGGCCTGAAAGAACAAAGCAAGAAAAATTACAAATATAAGTTTCCCAGGTAATTCAGGTAACAGAAAAAGAGAAGGGGATGGATGTGTAGGGAGGGGCTACATGAACTGACCAGGTTGGAAAGACATGTGTTGGTGGTGAGAAGTGATGTGGGACAGGATATATTTTTATCAGTATTAGGTGAGTAGATGATAGCCTCCATCTTCCTGTTCATTTTGCCTGTATATTCACAGATTGGTAACTGAAAATGTGAGACACATATACTCTTCTAGAAGTTCATTTACAAATCACAGTTCATTTGTTGCCTAGAATGATTCTATAGCACTCTTAAATGTTAGGATTGGATATCCTTAGCAAATTAAAATGTCTCACATCCCTCGGAAGGGCATCAACAACTGTTGTCATGGCAGCAATGTGAAGCTGGGGGCAGGGTCTGCACCGCACTGTGAGGATGTGGTTAGTTTGAGACTGCAGGAACTAAGTGATCCAATGTACTCTGAGGTGTCTGGATTGATTTTAATATAATTTGAAAGCTCTTGAATCTGCTATTTTAAAACTCCCAATTTTGCCTTTTAGGTTGAAGACCTAGAATTTGTTTTTGTCTGAAAGGAACCACTCCCAAGTCTTTTGCTTAAATAGCTATATGGCATTAGGAAGAAATTCCCTTTCTCTGGGGCCTAGAGTCCAAGGCATGGAGATGCCAAGGAATAAGGGTGTACAGGCCCCTGCTATGTGGAGCCTGTCTGAGACCAAGTCATTTAACCAACCTGGGAACTTGAACCTTTACTATTTCTGAGAGAAAAGCTGAGGGAAAGAATAGCAGGGTTCCTTTCTAAAACCAGAGCAAGGGTATAAGCAACGGTTCCCAGAGAAGGACAGCTGAGGCCGGTAGAGCAGTGACCTTCACAAGGGCTGTTGGCAGAGATGCAGCACAAGACCAGCACCAAAAGGTCAAAGTGGGAGAACCTGAGTTCTTGCTTCAGGGCACATGTGCTGCAGTGCTTTGAGGTTCTCCTGGGGTGTTTACAGGAGGGACCTGGTAAAGACTGGACTTGTGGCAATCAAGCAGGTTGGAGGCTTGTGTCATAATAACTTGGATATGAAGGAGAACTGCGACCTTCTTTTAGTCATAGGCTGGTGAGATCTGGCACATAAGAGTCCAGTGTCTATATAAACTCCTTGAGGGCGGAGGTCTCTGTGCCTAATCTACAAATGTTAATAAAAGGTGGGTTTGAGGATTAAATTTATATATAATTTAATTATATATAAATTTATATAATTTATATAAATATATTTATACACAAATTTATATTATATTTATTATTTAAAACTATATATTATTGTATTTATTATATATTTATTTATATAAAAATACATATTATGCATAATATGCATTTCTATATAAAATTAAATTATATATATATATATAAATCATTAAGTTTCTTGCCACAGTAAGAGATCAGGAAATAAGTAGTAGTGTACAATTTTGTGTATTTACCCCTGCAGGATAGAAGGCAAGAAAGGAAAAAAGGGAAGGACGGAAGGAGGGAGGATGAAAGGAAGAAAAAGAGATAAAAAAGGGAGAGAGGGACAGAAGAAGGAACAAATGAAAGAATGAATAAGGGCAAATATCCCCCTGATGTGCCTACAGGACAGTGGAGAATCCCTAATATGCCTGGAAGTGGTCTTAGAGTAGTATAAAAAGCACACATTTAAATAAAATAACTCCATATTACACAGATAAATCCACCTCCTATTTTAGCCGTTGACACATTAGCTAGATCTTACATCTGCAAACATTACATGACTGGCAGAAGCTGTGCAATAGGACACCACAGATCAGTGATGGTCTTGCACCTCCACGCTGTGGAAGGCTTCTAGCCTCTGGACTGGCCCAGGGAGGCAGCTAGTGGGAGAGAAGATGGTGGCTCTGCAAGTGGTGCTCTAAGAATAAAGGCTTATATAAATAGCAAGGCAAAAATGGTTAGATTGCCTTTTTTCCTGTCTATTGACATTCCTCTGACTATTCTTTGGAAAGGCAGGGTCCTGATTCTACCTATAATAGCAATAGTGAGAAAGGCTGATGTGGCACAGAATCTGCCCCAGCTGCATTCACCCCCTCAAACTCATATCACATGTTCAGTTAGACATGCTGGCTCCAGTCTCTCCTCACTACACCACCCCTTCCTGCCTCTTCTCAAAACAAACCCTGTATTTTCTAAATTCTATTAAACTAGAACCAAATGTATTTCCCTTATGGCATAATGTATACAAAACCATGCCACACCCAAGCAGGCACCAAACCAATCCAATTCTCTACTCTTTTAATCAAAAGTGGATATGGATTGAGGGCTCCCAGAGGAATGTCCTCTTTGTGTTAAGGGTGAGTAAGAGAATCATTCCATGATGTCGTCATTCTGGAAGGAACCGACATAAAGCAAAAACAGAAAAGAGAAAGCTGATACTGGAGAAGGTCTGGGATGACGAGATTGCTCCTGCCTAGGACAGTGCCTGCTACTGAACACACACTCATCAGTGTGGGGTGAACTTTTCATTTGACCTGGTTACAGTCTTGACTCTGCTATTTACTAATTGAATCAACCTAGATAAGAATCACAACTTCTCCTTATAAAATAAGAAAATTTAACAAATTTAAAAATTTTCATTTTTCAGAAGTTGAATCTTTTCATTAAAAAAAATCTTATGTCTTAAACCCAATAGGGTAAATAGATATGAGAGTAACCATGTATGTGTAGGGATATGGGAATAAAGGGGAGCAGAGCCTCACACACTGGTCCCCTCCGCCATCTCCTTGAGGGCCACTGAGCCATCACAGAGTTTGAATGTAATTGTGATCTCTCATCTATTCCTCCAAGAAGTCTCTAATATTTGGTGTGTATTTACATCCCCTTTGGTGATGCAATTATTATGTTGCCATGGAGCCAACTATAAAGCAACCCAAATTATGGTCTTCTTGGCCCTGGGGTTCTATAGGGTGCCTTAGGACTCTTCAAAGTAAGGACACCCAAAAAGGAAGCCCAGCCATTTGCATTCTGTAACTTTATCATCCCATCCCCCATCATGTCACCCAGAGCATCTGTCCTTTTACCTATTTTATCTATTTCAGGGCCATGCAAAAATTCTCTTAAGAAGATCTCTGTTGCTTTAAAAGTTCAAAATCCACCATTTTTTTATTGAAGTATCATTGATATATAATCTAATATTGGTTTCAAGTGTACAACACAGTAGATTAGCAGTTACCCATATTATTAAATCCTCACCCCCACTAGTACAGTTACTATTTGTCAACATAGGAAGATGTTATGCAATCATTGGCTATATTCTCCATGCCCTATTACCAACCCCGTGACCAACTTATATTATGACTGAGAATTTTTCTGCCCCTTTATCCCCTCACACTCCCCATCTATCCACCCCAACCCCTCCCCCAAAGTAACCAGCAGTCACTTTTCAGTGTCTGTGAGTCTACTGCTATTTTGTTCATTTTGTTTTGTTTGTTTTTAGATTCCACAAGTAAGTGAAATCATATGGTATTTATCTTTCTCTGCCTGGCTTATGTCATTGAGCATAATACCCTTTAGGTCCATCCATGTTGTTGAAAATGGCAGGATTTCTTTCTTTTTAAAAGTTGAATGACTTTCCATGTGTATATGTACTACCACCTCTTCTTTATTCACTTATCTATTTATTCATGGACACTTTGGTTGCTTCCATATCTTGGCTATTATAAATAATGTGGCAACAAATAGAGGGGTGCATATATCGTTTTGAATCAGGGATTTTAATTTCTTCAGGTAAAATCCTAGAAATGGTATTACTGGGTCAAAAGGTATTGCTATTTTTAATTTTTTGAGGAACCTCCATACTGCTTTCCACAGTGGCTGCACCAATTTTCATTCCTGCCTACAGTATAGGAGAGTTCCCTTTTCTTCACATCCTCACCAGCACTTGTTATTTCTTATTTTTTGGATGGTGGCCATTCTAATTGGTGTGAGGTGATAGCCTATTGTGGTTTTGATCTGTCTTTCCCTAATGATTAGGGATGTGGAGCATCTTTTCACGTGCCTGTTGGTCATCTGTATTTCTTCTTTGGATGATTGTCTGTTCATGTCTTCCACCCATTTTTTATGGGGTTATTTGTTTTTTTGGGTGTTGAGGTGTATGAGTTCTTTATATATTTTGGATATTAACCCCTTATCAAATGAGTCATTTAGGAATATATTCTCCCATACTGTGCGATGCCTTTTTGATCTGCTGAAGGCATTCTTATTGTACAGGAGCTTCTAAGTTTGATGTAGCCTAACAGGCTCTTTTTTTTTTTTTGGTATCATTAATCTAGAGTTACATGTGCAACTTTATGGTTACTAAACTCCCAACTTCATCAGGTCCCCCCCACTTACCCCACTACAGTCACTGTCCATCAGTGTAGTGAGATGCTAAAGAATCACTACTTGTCTTCTCTGAGTTGTACAGCCCTCCCTGTGTCCCCCCAACATTACGTCTGCTAATCGCAATGCCCCTTTTTCCCTCTTATCCCTCCCTTCCCACCCATCCACCCCAGTCCCTTTCCCTTTGGTAACTGTTAGTCCATTCTTGGGTTCTGTGAGTCTGCTGCTGTATTTTTTTCCCCCAGTTTTTTTCTTTGCTCTTATGCTCCTCATATGAGTGAAATCATTTGATACTTGTCTTTTTCGGCTTGGCTTATTTTACTGAGCATAATACCTTCTAGCTCCGTCCATGTTCTTGCAAATGGTAGGATTTGTTTTCTTCTTATGGCTGAATAATATTCCATTGTGTATATGTACCACATCTTCTTTATCCATTCATCTACTGATGGACACTTAGGTTGCTTCCATTTCTTGGCTATTGTAAATAGTGCTGCAATAAACATAGGGGTGCATCTGTCTTTTTGAAACTGGGCTGCTGCATTCTTAGGGTAAATTCCTAGGAGTGGGATTCCTGGGTCAAATGGTATTTCTATTTTGAGTTTTTTGAGGAACCTCCATACTGCTTTCCACAATGGTTAAACTAATTTTCATTCCCACCAGCAGAGTAGAAGGGTTCCCTTTTCTCCACAACCTCGCCAACATTTGTTGTTGTTTGTATTTTGGATGTTGGCCATCCTCACTGGTGTGAGGTGATATCTCATCGTGGTTTTAATTTGCATTTCTCTGATGATTAACGATGTGGAGCATCATTTCATGTGCCTGTTGGCCATCTGAATTTCTTCTTTAGAGAAGTGTCTATTTATGTCCTCTGCCCATTTCTTAATTGGATTATTTGCTTTTTGTTTGTTGAGGTGTGTGAGTTCTTTATATATATTGGATGTCAACCCCTTATCAGATATGTCATTTATGAATATATTCTCCCATACTGTAGGATCTCTTTTTGTTCTACTGATGGTGTCCTTTGCTGTACAGAATCTTTTCAGCTTGATATAGTCCCACTTGTTCATTTTTTGCTTTTGTTTCCCTAGCCCAGGGAGATATGTTCATGAAGAAGTTGCTCAGGTTTATGTCCAAGAGATTTTTGCCTATGTTTTTTTCTAAGAGTTTTATGGTTTCATGACTTACATTCAGGTCTTTGATCCATTTTGAATTTACTATTGTGTATGGGGTTAGACAGTAGTCCAGTTTCATTCTCTTACATGTAGCTGTCCAGTTTTGCCAACAACAGCTGCTGAAGAGGCTGTCATCTCCCCATTGTATATCCAAGGCTCCGTTATCATATATTAATAGACCATATATGTTTGGGTTAATGTTTGGATTTTCTTTTCTGTTCCACTGGTCCGTGGGTTTGTTTTTGTACCAATACCAAATTGTCTTGATTACTGTGGCTTTGTGGCAGAGCTTGAAGTCAGGGAGCGTAATTCCCCCTGCTTTATTCCTCCTTCTCAGGATTGCTTTGGCTATTCGGGGTCTTTTGTGGTTACATATGAATTTTAGAATTATTTGTTCCTGGTCATTGAAGAAAGCTGTTGGTAGTTTGATAGGGATTGCATTGAATCTGTAGATTGCTTTAGGTAGCATAGCCATTTTGACAATATTTATTCTTCCTAGCCAAGAGCATGGGATGAATTTCCATTTGTTAGTGTCTTCTTTAATTTTTCTTAGGAGTGTCTTGTAGTTTTCACAGTACAGGTCTTTCACTTCCTTTGTAAGGTTTATTCCTAGGTATTTTATTCTTTTTGATGCAATTGTGAATGGAATTGTTTTTCTGATTTCTCTTTCTGTTACCTCATTGTTAGTGTATAGGAAGGCAACAGATTTGAGTGTGTTCATTTTGTATCCTGCAACTTTGCTGAATTCAGATATTAGTTCTAGTAGTTTTGGAGTGGAGTCTTTAGGGTTTTTTATGTACAATATCATGTCATCTGCAAATAGTGACAATTTAACTTCTTTTTTACCAATCTGGATGCCTTGTATTTCTTTGTGTTGTCTGATTGTCCTCGCTAGGACCTCCAGTACTATGTTGAATAACAGTGGAGAGAGTGGGCATCCCTGTCTTGTTCCCGATCTTAGATGAAAAGCTTTCAGCTTCTCACTGTTAAGTATGATGTTAGCTGTGGGTTTGTCATGTACGGCCTTTATGATGTTGAGGTACTGCCGTCTATACACATTTTGTTGAGAGTTTTTATCATGAATGGGTGTTGAATTTTGTCAAATGCTTTTTCAGCATCTATGGAGATGATCATGTGGTTTTTGTTCTTCTTTTTGTTGATGTGGTGGATGATGTTGATGGATTTTTGAATATTGTACCATACTGGCATCCCTGGGATGAATCCCACTTGATCATGGTGTCTGATCCTCTTGATGTATTTTTAAATTCGGTTTGCTATATTTTGTTGAGTATTTTTGCATCTACGTTCATCAGGGATATTGGTCTGTAATTTTCTTTTTTGGTGAGGTCTTTGCCAGGTTTTGGTATTAAAGTGATGCCGGCTTCATAGAATGAGTTTGTAAGTATTCCTTCCTCTTCTATTTTCTGGAAAACTTTAAGGAGAATGGGTGTTATTTTTTCTCTATATGTCTGGTAAAATTCAGAGGTGAATCCATCTGGCCCGGGTGTTTTGTTCTTGGGTAGTTTTTTGATTACTGATTCAATTTCGTTGCTGGTGATTGGTCTGTTTAGTTTTTCTGTTTCTTGCTTGGTCAGTCTTGGAAGGTTGTATTTTTCTAAGAAGTTGTCCATTTCTTCTATGTTTTTCAGCTTGTTAGCATATGGATTTTCATAGTAGTCTCTTATAATTCTTTGTATTTCTAGGGGGTCCGTCGTGATTTTTTCCTTCTCATTTCTGATTCTGTTTATGTGTGTAGATTCTCTTTTTCTCTTAATAAGTCTGGCTAGGGGTTTATCAATTTTGTTTATTTTTTCAAAGAACCAGCTCTTGGTTTCATTGATTTTTTTCTATTGTTTTATTCTTCTCAATTTTATTTATTTCTTCTGTGATCTTTATTATGTCCCTCCTTCTGGTGACTTTGGGCTTCATTTGTTCTTCTTTTTCCAATTTCAATAATTGTGTCTTTAGACTATTCATTTGGGATTGTTCTTCCTTGTTTATAATAGGCTTGCATTGTAATATACTTTCCTTTTAGAACTGCCTTTGCTGCATCTCACCGAAGTTGTGGTTTTGCGTTATTGTTGTCATTAGTCTCCATATATTGTTTGATCTCTGTTCTAATTTGGTCATTTATCCTTTGATTATTTAGGAGCATGTTGTTAAGTCTCCATGTATTTGTGAGCCTCTTTGTTACCTTTCCACAATTTATTTCTAGTTTTATGCCTTTGTGATCTGAGAAGTTGTTTGGTAGAATTTCAATATTTTTGAATTTACTGAGGTTCTTTTTGTGGCCTAGTATGTGGTCTATTCTGGAAAACATTCCATGTGCACTTGAGAAGAATGTGTATCCTGCTGCTTTTGGGTGTGGAGTTCTGTAGATGTCTGTTAGGTCCATCTGTTCTAGTGTGTTGTTCAGTGCCTTTGTGTCTTTACTTATTTTCTGTCTGGTTGATCTGTCCTTTGGAGTGAGTGGTGTGTTGAAGTCTCCTAAAATGAATGCATTGCTTTCTATTTCCTCCTCTAATTCTGTTAGTATATGTTTCAAGTATGTCGGCACTCCTGTGTTGGGTGCATATATATTTATAATGGTTATATCCTCTTGTTGAACTGACCCCTTTATCATTATGTAATGTCCTTCTTTATCTCTTGCTACTTTCTTCGTTTTGATGTCTATTTTGTCTGATACAAGTACTGCAACACCTGCTTTTTTCTCCTTGTTTGCATGAAATATCTTTTTCCATCCCTTCACCTTTAGTCTGTGTATATCTTTGGGCTTGAGGTGAGTATCTTGTAAGCAGCATATAGTGGGTCTTGCTTTTTCATCCGTTCAGTAACTCTGGGTCTTTTGATTGGTGCATTCAGTCCATTTACATTTAGGGTGATTATCGATAGATATGTACTTACTGTCATTGCTGGCTTTAGATTAGCGGTTACCAAAGGTTCAAGGGTAGCTTCGTCACTGTCTAACAGTCAAACTTAACTCTCTTGTTAAGCTATTACAAATACAGTGTAATGGTTCTTTATTTCTCTCTCTTCTTATTTTTCTTCGTCCATTCTTTATGTACTATGTGTTTTATTCTGTACTCTTTTACATTTCCTTTGACTGTTTTTGTGGATAATTGATTTTACTTTTTGCCTGTAGTTAGTATTTGGATGGTCTGCTTTCTTTGCTTTGATTTTATTTTCTCTGGTGACATCTTTTTATCCTAAGCGCGTTTCCATCTAGAGCAGTCCCTTTAAGATATCTTGTAGAGGTGGTTTGTCAAAGGCAAATTCCCTCAGCTTTCATTTGTCTGGGAATTGTTTAATCCCTCCCTCAAATTTAAATGATAATCATGCTGGACACAGTATTCTTGTTTCAAGCCCCTTCTGTTTCATTACGTTCAATATATTGTGCCATTCTCTTCTGGCCTGTAAGGTTTCTGTTGAGAAGTCTGATGAATTTTCCATTGTAGGTGATCTTTTTTCTCTCTCTACCTGCCTTTAATACTCTGTCCTTATTGTTGATCTTTGCCATTTTAATTATTATGTGTCTTGGTGTTGTCTTCCTTGGGTCCCTTGTGTTTGGAGATCTGTGGTCTTCTGTGGACTGAGAAACTATTTCTCTTCCCAGCTTAGGGAATTTTTCAGCAATTATTTCTTCAAACACACCTTCTATCCCTTTTTCTCTCTTCTTCTTCTGGTACCCCTATAGTGCAAATATTGCTCCGTTTGGATTGGTCACACAGTTCCGTTAATATTTTTTCATTCTTAGAGATCCTTTTATCTCTCTTTGCCTCAGCTTCTCTGTATTCCTGTTCTCTGATTTCTATTCCATTAATAGTCTCTTGCACCTTGTCAATTCTGCTCTTAAGCCCGTCGATCGCTTGTCTGATTTCTGCATTGTCTTTCCTCACTTTCTCCCTTAGCTCTTGCATATTTCTCTGTAGATCCATGAGCATGGTTATGACTTTTATTCTTAATTCTTTTTCTGGAAGATTGTATAAATCTATCCCATCATGCCCTCCCTCTGGGGTTGTCTGGGTAATCTTTGTCTGTACCATATTCCTCTGTCTTTTCATGGTGAAAGAACTGGTTGTTGGTAGGTGCCACATGTGTCAGCTGGGATAACAAAGTGCCCTCCTGCTTGTTGTTCTCTTTGCCCTTCTCTTTGGCCTGAACTGGTTTTTCACCCACCAGGAGGCAGACTCTGGGATTATCCCTGGAGCTGCCTGTGTGCAGGCTCGCCCTCAGCCCAGCCTATAGCACTGTGGATGTTTGAAGTCTCACTGGGTGCCTTCTGGTCCTCTTGGTGCTTTCCAGCCCTTGATGTGGGTTCTGGCTTCCTTCCCGCTTAGCTGCGCACCTGCTGGAAGTAGATTCTGTGAGGATGTTGTGGGCAGGGCTGCTCCTCAGCTGTTCTGCATCAGTGGAGGCTCCCGGACCCTTTGCAGCACTGGTCAGTGGGGGTTGGGGGTGGAGGGATGAGTGGCAGGCTGCTGATCACTGTGGGAAGCCTTGGTGCAGCTGCTTTGTCTGGCCGCTGGCCAGGGTGTCCGAAATTCCCCAAGACTCCCAGCCTGCTGGGCTCAGTGTGCTGGGACGATTTTGTTCTGCTTTTGGGCCCTTGTCACTTTAAGACTTTAACCAAACAAACAAAAAAACAAAAGAAAGCAAAAAAAACCCACAAACAACCACAACAACAACAACAACAAAAATGGTGCCCATTTTTCTTTTGTCCTGGGGAGCCGACTGAGGGGACCCGCTTGTTTTCCCCTACTCAGATCCTGCCCTTCTGTCTCTCCAATCTCCAATACACCACGCGATGTGTGTCAGTGCTCCTGGCGCAGATCACCAGGGATGGTTATTTGGCGGGCCTGTACTTCCACTCCCTCCCCGCTCTGATTCTTTTCCTCCTGCTGGTGCGCTGGGGTGGGGGAGTGCTCGGGTCCCACCGGGTCGTGGCTTTGTATCTTACCCACTTCCTGAGGCACTGAGTTCTTGCAGGTGTAGCTGTAGCCTGATTGTTGTCCTGTATCTTCTGGTCTCTTTTTTAGGAATAGGTGTATTTTTTGTATTTTCACAAATATATATGGTTTTGGGAGGAGATTTCTGCTGCCCTGCTCACACCGCCATCTTCCCAGAAGTCTAACATGTTCACTTTTAGTTTAGTTTCCCTTGGCCTTAGAGTTGCATCTAGGAAAACGCTGTTCATGCTTATAAATTCAAAAGATTTTTGCCTATGTTTTCTTCTAAAAGTTTTATGGTTTCATCTCTTAAATTTAGGCCTTTGATCCACTGTGAGTTTACTTTTGTGTATGGAGTTAGACGGTAATCCAATTTCATTCTCTTACGTGTAGTTGTCTAGTTTTCCAAACACCAGTTATTGAAGAGGTTGTTTTCCCCACTGCTTATTTACGGCTGCTTTATTGTATATTAATTGGCCATATGTAAAAAAATCCACTATTTTGGTGCAGTGGTTCTAAAACACTTTTTCACCACAAAATACAAGAAACATGACATTGACAGGAACCTTACAGCCCCATGGGCATGCCCAGAGTTTTAAGCAGCATTGTCCCTTCTTTGCCTCCCACCCAAGAACACAGACAGGTTTGGGAAATGATGAGAACACTGTTACTACAGAGCTTGTCTTGAATATATGTATTTGTTTTCTATGGCTGATAGCTGTCCCCAGCACTGTAAGCAAGAAATGAACAGGATGCATTAATATTAACTCTAAAAGATATCTCTTTATTTACAGAATAATTCTATCCACATGTAACAGCATTACCCACCATGAAAAACTAAGTTATATAGTTAAAAAGAACTAAAATACACCAGTAGGTAACTAAAAGGAATATTTACCTTTTAGTTACTCCATGATTTCTAATTCATCTTCAGGTCAGCACTGGAATGTGAGCAGCCCTAAGAGGCCTGATCTAAAGAGTGTTTGCTTCCAGTTCTTTCCAAATGATGGAGTTTAAAAGAGATGGAAATTACCAATACTTGGAGGAAGATGAGGGCACAATGTACAGGATTTAAGGAGATGATTTGATGTCTTTATTTTTAAAGTCTGATATGTTTAAAATGTGTGTATGTTTGTGTACATATATATACAAATATGTATATAAAATATTAACTGATGTTTTAGTTATTACCTATAACCAATAATAATTGAAGCTTTTCAAATGATATTGGTCATATAAACATAATCTCCATAATCAACAATCAAACTTATAAATGAAGCAGAGTAAAATCCATTATTACTAAATTTGAGGCAATGCAGCCTTTCCTTTTCCTCTTCAGTCTCCACAAATACATTGTGCACTCTACACAGTACTGGGGTCAGGGGTGTACTCACCACTCCAAAACCCAGAGAGTGTGGCTGTTGGCTCTGAGAAGCTACGCAGCTTGAAGCCAGAAGGAAATATGTGTGTTTAGGATACATCCCTGACCCCTCCAGAGTATGAGATGAGGCCTCGTGATCCTCTACATTCTCCTTTGTAACTTAAATGTGAAAAGATTCATCAAGTGTGTATGTAGGAAGACTTGGGTTATGATCCAGGTATTTTATTTCAAATTCTTTCTTATAAATTCAAACTTTTGCATAGTATCAATTCTGGGGAAAATATTATTATCCCCACACCCTGCCACCTCCAGAAAAAGACAACCTTACCTGACTGTTTTTTCTGATGGAGGGATATCACAAGTTCATGGAAATCTAATTTAAAATCAACTCATCACAAATGTGTAAGAAATAAAATCAGCTGTTTTTAAAAATATGTTTCTCTGCTACTGAAATATATATACTTATTATAATATATATGCCTCCCTTCCTTACACCTCCAAACATTTTTTTTTCAGAGACTAAAAAATTTACAGAAATAAGAATATCTCCTACATACAGAAATCGTATGATTAATTATGTTGCTATGTGCCAAACTTTCTATGTAAAATTAGACATGAAATTACACTGGCTATACTTAAATTTTAGTAATTTCATTACT
>JAVSCE010013689.1:0-138712 GCA_032199065.1 Smutsia gigantea
TAGGAGACTTCAACACACCACTCACTCCAGAGGACAGATCAACCAGACAGAAAATAACTAAAGACACAGAGGCACTGAACAACACACTAGAACAGATGGACCTAACAGACATCTACAGAACCCTACACCCAAAAGCAACAGGATACACATTCTTCTCAAGTGCACATGGAACATTTTCCAGAATAGACCACATACTAGGCCACAAAAAGAACTTCAGTAATTTCAAAAATATTGAAATCCTACCAACCAACTTCTCAGATCACCAAAGTATAAAACTAGAAATAAATTTTAGAAAGAAATCAAAAAGGCTCAAAAATACATGGAGACTTAACAACACTCTCCTAATTAATCAATGGGTTAACGACCAAATCAAAACAGAAATCAAAGAATATATGGAGACTAATGACAACAACAACACAAATCCACAACTTCGGTGGGACGCAGTAAAGGCAGTTCTAAGAGGAAAGTATACTGCAATCCAGGCCTATTTAAAGAAGGAAGAACATTCCGAAATGAATAGTCTAAAGACACAATTACTGAAATTGGAAAAAGAAGAACAAATGAGGCCCAAAGTCACAAGAAGGAGGGACATAATAAAGATTAGAGAAGAAATAAATAAAATTGAGAAGAATAAAACAATAGAAAAAAATCTATAAAACCAAGAGCTGGTCCTTTGAAAAATAAACAAAATAGATAAACCCCTAGCCAGACTCATAAGAGAAAAAGAGAATCTACACACATAAACAGAATCAGAAATGAGAAAGGAAAAATCACGACGGACCCCACAGAAATACAAAGAATCATAAGAGAATATTATGAGAATCTATATGCTAACAAGCTGGAAAACATAGAAGAAATGGACAACTTCTTAGAAAATACAACCTTCCAAGACTGACCAAGCAAGAAACAGAAAAACTAAACAGACCAATCACCAGTGACGAAATCGAATTGGTAATCAAAAAACTACCCAAGAACAAAACCCCTGGGCCTGATGGATTCACCTCTGAATTCTACCAGACATATAGAGAAGAAATAACACCGATTCTCCTTAAAGTTTTCCAAAAAATAGAAGAGGAGGGAATACTTCCAAACTCATTCTATGAAGCCACCATCACTCTAATACCAAAACCGGGCAAAGACCTCACCAAAAAAGAAAATTACAGACCAATATCCCTGATGAACGTAGATGCAAAAATACTCAACAAAATATTAGCAAACCGAATTCAAAAATACATCAAGAGGATCATACACCATGATCAAGTGGGATTCATCCCAGGGATGCAAGGATGGTACAACATTGAAAATCCATCAACATCATCCACCACATCAACAAAAAGAAGAACAAAAACCACATGATCATCTCCATAGATGCTGAAAAAGCATTTGACAAAATTCAGCATCCATTCCTGATTAAAACTCTCAACAAAATGGGTATAGACGGCAAGTACCTCAACATCATAAAGGCTATATATGACAAACCCACAGCTAACATCATACTTAACGGCGAGACGCTGAAAGCTTTTCATCTAAGATCGGAACAAGACAGGGATGCCCACTCTCTCCACTGTTATTCAACATAGTACTGGAGGTCCTAGCCACAGCAATCAGACAAAACAAAGACATACAAGGCATCCAGATTGGTAAAGAAGAAGTCAAATTGTCACTATTTGCAGATGACATGATACTGTACATAAAAAACCCTAAAGATTCCATTTCAAAACTACTAGAACTAATATCTGAATTCAGCAAAGTTGCAGGATACAAAATTAACACACAGAAATCTGTTGCTTTCCTATACACTAATGATGAACTAACAGAAAGAGAAATCAGAAAAACAATTCCATTCACAATTGCATCAAAAAGAATAAAATACCTAGGAATAAACCTAACGAAGGAAGTGAAAGACCTGTACTCTGAAAACTACAAGACACTCCTAAGAGAAATTAAAGAGGACACTAACAAATGGAAATGCATCCCATGCTCTTGGCTAGGAAGAATAAATATTGTCAAAATGGCTATACTACCTAAAGCAATCTACAGATTCAATGCAATCCCTATCAAACTACCAACAGCTTTCTTCAATGAACTGGAACAAATAATTCTAAAATTCATATGGAACCACAAAAGACCCCAAATAGCCAAAGAAATCCTGAGAAGGAGGAATAAAACAGGGGGAATTACGCTCCCTGACTTCAAGCTCTACTACAAAGCCACAGTAATCAAGACAATTTGGTATTGGCACAAAAACAGACCCACAGACCAGTGGAACAGAATAGAAAATCCAAACATTAACCCAAACATATACAGTCAATTAATATTTGATAAAGGAGCCTTGGATATACAATGGGAAGATGACAGCCTCTTCAGCAGCTGGTGTTGGAAAAACTGGACAGCTACATGTAAGAGAATGAAACTGGACTACTGTCTAGCCCCATACACAAAGGTAAACTCAAGGTGGATCAAAGACTTGAATGTAAGTCATGAAACCATAAAACTCTTAGAAAAAAACATAGGCAAAAATCTCTTGGACATAAACATGAGCAACTTCTTCATGAACATATCTCCCCGGGCAAGGGAAACAAAAGCAAAAATGAACAAGTGGGACTATATCAAGCTGAAAAGCTTCTGTACAACAAAGGACACCATCAGTAGAACAAAAAGACATCCTACAGTATGGGAGAATATATTCATAAAAAACGTATCTGATAAAGGGTTGACATCCAAAATATATAAAGAACTCATGCACCTTAACAAACAGAAAGCAAATAATCCAATTAAGAAATGGGCAGAGGACATGAATAGACACTTCTCCAAAGAAGAAATTCAGATGGCCAACAGGCACATGAAAAGATGCTCCACATCGCTAATCATCAGAGAAATGCAGATTAAAACCACAATGAGATATCACCTCACACCAGTGAGGATGGCCAACATCCAAAACACAAACAACAACAAATGTTGGCGAGGATGTGGAGAAAAGGGAACCCTCCTGCACTGCTGGTGGGACTGCAAATTAGTTCAACCATTGTGGAAAGCAGTATGGAGGTTCCTCAAAAAACTCAAAATAGAAATACCATTTGACCCAGGAATTCCACTCCTAGGAATTTACCCTAAGAATGCAGCAGCCCAGTTTGAAAAGGACAGATGCACCCCTATGTTTATTGCAGCACTATTTACAATAGCCAAGAAATGGAAGCAACCTAAGTGTCCATCAGTAGATGAATGGATAAAGAAGAGGTGGTACATATACACAATGGAATATTATTCAGCCATAAGAAGAAAACAAATCCTACCATTTGCAACAACATGGATGGAGCTAGAGGGTATTATGCTCAGTGAAATAAGCCAAGCCGAAAAAGACAAGTATCAAATGATTTCACTCATATGTGGAGTATAAGAACAAAGAAAAAAACTGAAGGAACAAAACAGCAGCAGACTCACAGAACCCAAGAACGGACTAATAGTTACCAAAGGGAAAGGGACTGGGGAAAATGGGCGGGAAGGGAGGGATAAGAGGGAAAAAGGGGCATTACGATTAGCAGATGTAATGTGGGGGGGCACGGGGAGGGCTGTACAACTCAGAGAAGACAAGTAGTGATTCTGTAACATCTCACTACGCTGATGGACAGTGACTGTAATGGGGTTGGTGGGGGGGACCTGATGAAGGGGTAGTTTAATAATCGTAATATTGCACATGTAATTGTAAATTAATGATAATAAAATAAATTATATTTAAAAAAATAATAAAAAAAAATAAAAACTTAAAAAAAAAAAAAGAATGCAGCAGCCCAATTTGAAAAGGACAGATGCACCCCTATGTTTATTGCAGCACTATTTACAATAGCCAAGAAATGGAAGCAACCTAAGTGTCCGTCAGTAGATGAATGGATAAAGAAGATGTGGTACATATACACAATGGAATATTATTCAGCCATAAGAAGAAAACAAATCCTACCATTTGCAACAACATGGATGGAGCTAGAGGGTATTATGCTCAGTGAAATAAGCCAAGCCGAAAAAGACAAGTATCAAATGATTTCACTCATATGTGGAGTATAAGAACAAAGAAAAAAACTGAAGGAACAAAACAGCAGCAGACTCACAGAACCCAAGAACGGACTAATAGTTACCAAGGGGAAAGGGACTGGGGAAAATGGGCGGGAAGGGAGGGATAAGAGGGAAAAAGGGGCATTACGATTAGCAGATGTAATGTTGGGGGGGCACGGGGAGGGCAGTACAACTCAGAGAAGACAAGTAGTGATTCTATAGCATCTCACTACGCTGATGGACAGTGACTGTAATGGGGTTGGTGGGGGGGACCTGATGAAGGTGTAGTTTAATAATCGTAATATTGCACATGTAATTGTAAATTAATGATAAAAAAATAAATTATATTAAAAAAACACAAGAGCAAAAATTAATGACATAGAAAACAAATATATGAACAAACATCAAGAAAGTAAAACTTTTTAAAAATATGCCCATTTCAGGTAAAAAATAAAAGCTAACTGAATCAAATTAATAAAAGATGGGTAATTAATAGAATCAAACACAGAAAATCAAACAAAATGAAGAGACAGAGAAATATTCTTGAAAGAAAAGAACATGACAAAACTTCAGAAAAACAACTAAATGGAACAGAGGCGAGCAATCTGCTGGATAGAGTTCAAAGTCGTGGTTATGAAGATGCCTACCAGACTTGAGAGTGAGAACCTCTACAAAGAGATGCAACATATAAAACAGAACTAACTAGAAATGAAGAACACAATAAATGAAATGAAAACTCCACTAGAGGGAATCAAGAGCAGATTAGAGGATGCAGAACAGTCAGCAATTTGGAAGGCAGAGTAATGGAAAGCATGCAAGCTGAAGAGCAGAAAGAAAAAAGAATGAAAAGAAATGAGTAGGTTAAGGGAGCTCTGGGACAACATCAAACATGCAAACATTTGTACTATAGGAGTTCCAGAAGGAGGAAGGAGTACAAAACTTATTTGAAGAAATAATAGCCGAACACTTTCCTATCTTGGGGAAGGAAACACACACCCTGGTCCACTTTCACCACTTTTATTCAACATAGTACTGGAAGCCCCAGCCAGAGCAATCACTCAAGAAAAAGAAATAAAAGGCATCCAAATTGGTAAGGAAGAAGTAAAACCATCACTATTTGCAGATGACATGTTACTATATATAGAAGACCCTAAAAACTCCACCAAAAATCTATTAGAATTAATAAATGAATTCAGTAAAGTTGCAGGATACAAAATCAATGTACAGAATTCTGTTGCATTTCTATATACAAATAATGAGCTAGCAGAAAGAGAAATTAAGAAAACAATCCCATTTACAACTGCAACAAAAACAATAAAATACCTAGGAATAAACTGAACCAAGGAAATGAAAGACCTGTATGTACTCTGAAAACTGTTAAGAAACTTATGAAAGAAATTGAAGACAGAAATAAATGGAAAGCTATCCCATGCTCATGGATAGAATAATTAATACTGTTAAAATGGCCATACTGCCCAAAACAATCTTCAGATTCAATGCAATCCCTATCAAAACACCAACAGCATTTTTCACTGAACTAGAGCAAATAATCCTAAAATTTGTATGGAACAGAAAAATGGTCACAGCAATCTTGATAAAGAAAAACAAAGATGGAAGTATCAAGATCCCTGATTTCACACTATACTACAAAGCTACAGTAATTAAAGCAATAGGGTACTGGCACGAGAACAGACACATAGACCAATGGAACAGAATGGAGAACACAGAAATAAACCCATGTCTATATGCTCTATAAGTATATGACAAAGGAGGCAAGAATATACAACGGGAAAGACAGTCTCTTCAATAAATGGTATTGAGAAAACTGGACAGCTATGTGCTAAAGAAAGAAGCTGGCACACTGTCTTACACCACACACAAAAATAAACTAAAAATGGATTAAGAACTTATGTATAAAACCTAAAACCATAACACCACTGGGAGAACACATAGGCAGTAAACTCTTGAACATCAAAAACAAATTTTTTTTCTGGATATGTCTCCCAAAGTAAGGGAAACAAAAGCAAAAATAAACAAGTGGGACCACATCAAAATGAACAACTTCTGCACAGAAAAGGACACCATCAACAAAATGAAAAGGCAACCTACCATATGGGAGAATATACTTGCAAACAATATGTCTGATAAGGGACTAATATGCAAAATATATAAAGAACTCATACAACTGAATACCAAAAGAACAAATAATCCAATTTAAAAATGGACAGAAGGAAGGGTAGAGGAAGGTAAATGGGGAGGGGTGGGGGAAGGGGATTAAGGGGCATCATGATTAGCACACATAATGTAGGAGGGTCACAGGGAAGACAGTATAGCATAGAGAAGACAAGTAGTGACTCTACAGTATCTTACTATGCTGATGGACAGTGACTGCAATGGGGTGTGGGAGGAACATCGATAATATGAATGAATGTAGTAACCACAATGTTGCTCATGTGAAACCTTCATAAGATTGTATATCAATGATAACTTAATTTAAAAAATGGACAGAAGACCCAAATAGACATTTTTCCAAAGACAGACAGATGGCTAACAGACACATGAAAACATGCTCAACATCACTAATCATCAGGAAAATGCAAATCAAAACTACAGTAAGATACCAACTCACACCAGTCAGAATGGCTAATAACAAGATAAGAATTAACAAGCAAATTAAGTGGGCAAGGATTTGGAGAAAAAGGAACCCTCATTCATACTGGTGGGCTTACAAATTGGTACAGACACTGTGTAAAGCAGTATTGAGGTGTCTCAAAAAACTAAAAATAGAAATGCCATTCAACTCAGCAATTCCACTTCTGGGAATTTATCCATAGGAAACAAAATCATTAATTCAAAAAGATGTATGTATCCCTATGTTTACTGCAGCATTATTTACAATAGCTGAAATATGGAAGAAACTGAAGTGTTCATCAAGAGATGAATGGATAAAGAAGGTGTGGTACATATATGTACTGGAACATTATTCAGCCATAAAAAAGTAACCTTGCCATCTGTGACAACTGTGGCTCAGTGAAATAACTCAGAGAAAGATGAATACCATATGGCTTCGCTTATATGTGGAATCTGAAAAATAAACACATAAACAAATAACAAAAATAGATTCATAAAGACAGAGCACAACAGTTGGGTTACCAAGGGAGGAGGAATATAGGATAAATAGGTGAAGGGGATAAACAGGTGAAGGGGATTCCAAATCATACAATAATTTAGCCAAAAGAATGAAAGTACAGCACAGGGAACATAATATTGCAATATCTTTGTATGATGACAGATGGCAACTACACTTATCCTGGTTAGCATTTAGTAATGTATATAGTTCATGAATACTAAGTTGTTCATCTAAAACCAATATAACATTGTATATAAACTATATTTCATGAAAAAGAAAAAGGCAAATTAGCAGCAGTTTATCAAAATAAATAAATAAGACATCACTAAAATTAAGAATTTCTGTTCTATGAACCACACAAGGAAGAAGGTATTTCCAACATGAAACTAATAAGGGACAAATCCAACCCAGAAAATATGAAGGACTAGAAACTGGTAAGAAAAGAAGGAATAACTCAGAAGAAAAATGGAAAGAGACAGGCTCTTCCCAAATAAGAAAGATATTTAAAAATCATATGAGAGGGTCTTGGGATATTCAAGATGGCGGCATGAGAGGTGAGACAGAGAACTCCTCCCAAAACCACAGATAGTGTGAAAATATGGTTAATACAACTAACCCTAAAACAGAAACAGGAAAGAAGGCTGCACCAGACTGCATACAGACCTCACAAACAGAGCAGAACTCACCAAAACAGGGTAACGTATGAAAGCCTTAATCAGGCAGGACCTGAGCCCTTCCCCCACTCCAGCACACTGAGGGAGGAAGAGAAACAGAGTGGTGGAGGGGGTGGAAACCTGGGACTGCTGAACAACTAGCCCTGGAGATCTACTTTGTGAGCAGAAACCTACACTGTGTGGTGCTCTGAAGGATGGGGAGCTGGGACAGGCAGAGTGCTTGAGAGACAGATTCCGGCCGTTTGTGGAGGACGGGATCCACACCCAGCTGCTCTGGGACAAGGGGAAGGCAGGCAGTCTGAGAGGCTTCCTAGCAGCGAGAGGGCTGCTGAAGGGGTGGGGGTTGAACGGAGCTTGCTGTGCGGGAGAAGGGATAGGGGGACAAGGTTGTCTGAGCGTGCTCTGCCCAGCAGATTGGGAACATTGGGGAGCTTCAGGCGCTCCATTCCACTGGCTGGCTACTCAGCTCTGAGGACCCCCACTGTGATACGCAGCCTACTGAGCTTTCCTCCTGGCCTGACAGAACTGCCTTGCAAACCGGCAGTCACTGCTCTGGCGTCAGGCCAGCCACAGGGAGGCCCTATCTACAACATCAACACATGCCAGACACAGAGGCTTACACCTGTTTACTCGGCCCACTGGCTCTGATATGGGAGACAGGCAGGGCAGACAGGAATCAGGAAACAGATCTTTCCTCCCCCCCGAGGCACCAACTCCACTCCCCTACAACCCCCAACCTCACTTCAGGGGGTGAGCAGCTCCAGGGACTGGAGCTTCTGGGCAATAGAGGGCACCACACAGAAATATGAAACGACTCAGACCAAAATCTTACAAACCCCAGAAAAAGGGCCAAATGAAACTGAATTCACCAATCTTCCTGAAAGAGAGTTCAAAATAAAAATCATAAACATGTTTATGGAGGTACAGAAAAATATTCAAGAACTTAGGAACAAATTTGAGATGGAGATTCAATCATTAAGAAATTCCATATGTGAAAAGAAATATACAATGGAGGGATTTAAAAGCAGATTAGATGTAGTAGAATAGATGGTAAATGGAACAGAAATTAGAGAAGAGGAATACAAAGAAGCTGAGGCACAGAGAGAAAAAAGGATCTCTAAGAATGAAAGAATATTGACAGAACTGTGTGACCAATCCAAACGGAACAATATTTGCATAATAGGGGTACCAAAAGAAGAAGAGAGGGGAAAGGGATATAAAGTGTCATTGAGGAGGTAATTGCTGAAAATTCCCCAATCTGGGGAAGGAGATAGTCTCTCAAGCCATCGAGATGCACAGATCTCCCAACACAAAGGACCCAAGGAAGACAACAACAAGACATATAATAACTAAAATGGTGAATATCAAGGATAAAGACAGACTTTTAAAAGGAGCTAGAGAGACAAAAAACATCACATACAAAGGAAAACCCATTAGGCTATCATCAGACTTCTCAACAGAAACTTACAAGCCAGAAGGAAGTGGTATGATATATTTAATGCAATGAAGCAGAAGGACCTCAAACCAAGAATACTCTACCCGGCAAGGTTATACTTGAAGGAGGGATTAAACAATTTTCATATAAGCAAAAGCTGAGAAAATTTACATCCTAAAAAGAACCTCTACAGTGCATTTTGAGGGACTCCTATAGATGGAAGTATTCCTGAGACTAAATAGATGTCACCCAAGGGATAGACAGAGTACAGAATATGATTCATAACATACAAGGAATGGAGGAGGAAGAAAAAGGAGGAAAAAAAAAGAAAGAATCTTTAGGTTGTGTTTGTAATAGCATATGAGTTACATTAGACTGTTAAATAGTAAGGGAATTATCCTTGAACCTTTGGTAAGCACGAATCTAAAGCCTGCAATGCCAATAAGTACATACATATTGATAATCACCCTAAATGTAAATGGACTGAATGCACCAATCAAAAGACGTAGAGTGACTGAATGGATTAAAAAAACAAGACCCATCTATATGCTGCCTACAAGAGACTCACTTCAAACCCAAAGACATACACACACTGAAAGCAAAGGGATGGAAAAAGATATTTCATGCAACTACTAGGGAGAAAGAGGCAGGAGTTGCAGTACTTGTATCAGACAATATAAACTTCAAAACAAAGAAAGAGAAAAAGAAGGACATTACATAATGATAAAGGGGTCAGTCCAACAAAAGGATATAACTATTATAAATATCTATGCACCCAACACAGGATCACCCACATATGTGAAACAAATACTAACAGAATTAAAGGGAGAAACAGAATGCAATGCATTCCTTTTGGGAGATTTTGACACACCACTCACTCCAAGGTCAGATCAACCACACAGAAAATAAATAAAGAGACAGAGGCACTGAACAACGTATTAGAACAGATGGACCTAATGGAATTCTACAGAACACTCCATCCAAAAGCAACAGGATACACATTCTTCTCAAGGCACATGGAAAATTTTCAAGAATAGATCATGTACTAGGCCACAAAAATAGCCTCAGTAAATTCAAAAAGATTGAAATTGTACCAACCAGCTTCTCAGATCACAAAGGTATGAAACTAGAAATAAATTACGCAAAGAAAATGAAAAAGCCTATAAACACACGGAGGCTTAATACCATGCTCCTAAATAATCAATGGATCAATGATCAAATAAAAACAGAGATCAAGCAATATATGGAGATAAATGACAACTATAATTCAACAACGGAAAATGTGTGGGACGCAGCAAAGGCCGTGCTAAGAGGGAAATATACTGCAGTACAGGCCTACCTCAGGAAAGAAGAACCACCCCATGTGAACAGTCTAAACTCACAATTAATGAAACTAGAAAAAGAAGAACAAATGAGGCCCAATGTCAGTAAAAGGAGGAACATAATAAAGATTAAAGCAGAAATAAATAAAATCGAGAAGAATAAAACAATAGAAAGAATCAATGAAAGCAGGAGCTGGTTCTTTGAGAAAATAGACAAAATACATAAAACCCTAGCCGGACTTATCAAGAAAAAGAGAGAGTCTACACACATAAACAGAATCAGAAATGAGAAAGGAAAAATCACTATGGACACCACAGAAATACAAAGACTTATGAGAGAATACTATGAAAAATTATATGCTAACAAACTGGAAAACCTAGAGGAAATGGGTAACTTTCTAGAAAAATACAACCTACCAAGGCTGACCCAGGAAGAAACAGAAAATCTGAATAGATCAATTACCAGCAAAGAAATTGAACTGGTAATCAAAGAACTACCCAAGAACAAAACTCCTGAACCACATGGTTTCACTGCTGAATTTTATCAAACATTCAGTGAAGACCTAATACCCATCCTCCTTAAAGGTTTCCAAAAAGTAGAAAAGGAGGGAAAATTCCCAAACTCATTCTACAAAGCCAATATCACTCTAATACCAAAACCAGGCAAAGACACCACAAAAAAAAGAAAATTACAGACCAATATCCCTGAAGAACATAGACGCAAAAATACTCAACAAAATATTAGCAAACCAATTTCAAAAATACATAAAACATATCATCCATCATGATCAAGTGGGATTCATCCCAGGAATGCAAGGATGATACAACATTCGAAAATCTATCAACATCATCCACCACATCAATAAAAAGGAGAAAAACCACATGATCATCACCATAGATGCTGAAAACCTTTGGACAAAATTCAACATCCATTCATGATAAAAACTCTCAACAAAATGGGTATAGAGGGCAAGTACCTCAACATAATAAAGGCCATATATGACAAACCCACAGTCAACATTATACTTAACAGCAAGAAGCTGAAAGCTATTCCTTTAAGATTGGGAACAAGACAAGGATGCCCACTCTCCCCACTTTTACTCAAGGTAGTTCTGGAGGTTCTAGCCATGACAATCAGACCAAACAAAGAAATAAAAGGCATCCAGATTGGCAAGGAAGAAGTCAAACTGTCCCTGTTTGCAGATGACATATGATACTGTACACAGAAAAACCCTAAAGAATCCACTCCAAAACTACTAGATCTAATATATGAATTCAGTAAAGTTGCTGGATACAAAATTAATACACAGAAATCTGTTGCATTTCTATACACTAATGGTGAACTAGCAGAAAGAGAAATCAGGAAAACAATTCCATTCACAATTGCATCCAAAAGAATAAAATACCTAGGAATAAACCTAACCAAGGAGGTGAAAGACTTATACTCTGAAAACTACAAGACACTCAAGACAGAAATTAAAGAAGATACCAATAAATGGAAACACATTCTGTGCTCATGGATAGGAAGAATTAATATGGTCAAAATGGCCATCCAACCTAAAGCCATCTGCAGATTCAATGCAATCCCTATCAAAATACCCATAGCATTCTTCAATGAACTAGAGCAAATAGTTCTAAAATTCATATGGAACCACAAAAGACCCCAAATAGCCAAAGAAATCCTGAGACGGAAGAACAAAGTGGGAGGAATTACGCTCCCTGACTTCACGCTCTACTATAAAGCCACAGTAATCAAGACAATTTGGTACTGGCACAAGAACAGACCTATAGACCAATGGAATTGACTAGAGAGCCCAGATATAAACCCAAGCATATATGGTCAATTAATATATGATAAAGGAGCCATGGACATACGATGGGGAAACGAAAGCCTCTTCAACAGCTGGTATTGGCAAAACTGGACAGCTACATGTAAGAGAATGAAACTGGATTATTGTCTAACCCCATACACAAAAGTAAATTCAAAATGGATGAAAGACCTGAATGTAAGTCATGAAACCATAAAACTCTTAGACAAAAACATAGGCAAAAATCTCTTGGACATAAATATGAGCAACTTCTTCATGAACTTATCTCCCCGGGCAAGGGAAACAAAAGCAAAAATGAACAAGTGGGACTATATCAAACTAAAAAGCTTCTGTACAGCAAAGGACACCATCAGTAGAACAACAGACATTCTACAGTAAGGGAGAATATATTCATAAATGACATATCCAATAAGGGGTTGACATCCAAATTATATAAATAGCTCACGTACCTCAACAAACAAAAAGCAAATAAGCCAATTAAAAAATGGGCAGAAGAGCTGAACAGATTCTTCTCCAAAGAAATTCAGATGGCTAACAGGCACATGAAAAGATGCTCCACATAGCTAATCATCAGAGAAATGCAAATTAAAACCACAATGAGATATCACCTCACCCAGTTAGGATGGCCGCCATCCAAAAGACAAACAACAACAAATGTTGGTGAGGATGTGGAGAAAGGGGAACCCTCCTACACTGCTGGTGGGAATGTAAAATCGTTCAACCGTTGTGGAAAGCAGTATGGAGGTTCCTCAAAAAATTCAAAATAGAAATACCGTTTGACCCAGGAATTCCACCACTCCTAGGAATTTACCCTAAAAATACAGCAGCCTAGTTTGAAAAAGACGTATGCACCCCTATGTTTATCGCAGCACTATTTACAATAGCCAAGAAATGGAAGCAACCTAAGTGTCCATCAGTAGATGAATGGATAAAGAAGATGTGCTACATATACATAATGGAATATTATTCAGCCATAAGAAGAAAACAAATCCTACCATTTGCAACAACATGGATGGAGCTAGAGGGTATTATGCTCAGTGAAATAAGCCAGGCAGAGAAAGACAAGTTATCAAATGATTTCACTCATCTGTGGAGTATAAGAACAAAGAAAAAACGGAATGAACAAAACAGCAGCAGACTCACAGAACCCAAGAATGCACTAATAGTTACCAAAGGGAAAGGGACTGGGGAAAATGGGTGGGAAGGGAGGGATAAGAGGGAAAAAGGGGCATTACGATTAGCAGACGTAATGTTGGGGGGGCACGGGGAGGGCTGTACAACTCAGAGAAGACAAGTAATGATTCTATAGCATCTGACTACGCTGATGGACAGTGACTGTAGTGGGGTATGTGGTGGGGACTTGATAACAGGGGGAGTCTAGTAACCATAATATTGCACATGTAATTGTACATTAATAATAGCAAAAACAAATCATATGAGAAAGTGACCAAATTTTTTACTCTTTAAGAAAATTCACATCAAAAGCACAACTACTGCATATTAGAAATATTTATTAGGTAATAGATATTAGAAATACTAAATTTAAAAGGTTGATAACGTCAAGTGTTGGCAAACATGTGAAGTAACGGGAACTCTTACTGCTGATTAGAGTACAATTTGATACATCACTTTTCAAAGTCATTTGCAGTATCTACTGAAGTGGAACATACACCTACCCCAAAACCCATCAATTCCACTCCTAGGTATATATGCAACAGCAATGTTGCAGATGTGAGCCTAAAGACATGGTCAAGTGTGACACAGAAGTTATCATTTCTAAAAGGCTGACTTTAGAAGCAACCCAAATATCCATCAACAGAATGCACAAAAGGCATACTATTTGATAATACAATGAATGAATTATAACTACACACAACAAATGGAAGAATCTCAGAAACAGTAGTGGGCTAAAAAAAGGCACTTTCCCAAATACATCTGAATCCCGTATCCTGGACACCACTGCTGCAAATCAATTAAGTATAAATGTAAGGCTTCATTTCTAGATTCTGAACTGGATTTATGCCAGTTCCACGTCTCTGGATTACTGCAACTTTGTATGAAGTTTTGACATGGTGAAATGTGAATATTCCAATTGTATTCCTCTTTTTTGAAACCGTTTTGGCTATTCTCATCTAATTTTAAGAATCAGCTTATCAATTTATGCAAAGAAGTCAGCTGGGATACTGAGGGACAGAGCACTAAATCTGAAGATGAATTTGGAGAGTATTGCCATTTAAACAGTATTAATACAGTACTTCTAATCCAGGAACATGGGATATCTTTCCATTTCTTTAGGTCTTCTTTAATGTTCTGACAATGTTTTGTAGTTTTCAAAGTACAAGTTTTGGACTTTCTTTTAAGTTTATTCTTATCAATTAATTTTACTTATGTGTTTTATTCTTTTTGATGCTGTTGTAAATGAAATTTTTTTCTTAACTTCATTTTCATACTGTTAGGTTTTATTCCTTAATCCTGTATTATTTTCTGTGAGGCACTCAAACTAGAGAATGACAAATAATTATTGAATACTTTTTATGTGTCCCTCCCCTCAAGGCTATGGGCAACATGAGAGCAAGGACCTGTGCTTCCTTACACGATATACCACAGTATGAAGCATAACAGTTTCTCTGATCATCTGCCATTCAAAGTATCTGGACTGTTTCTGATTTTTAGCTATTATGAATAAGGTAGATATATACATTCATATGCAGGCTTTCCTGACAACTTAAGTGAACATTTCTCTGTTATAAAGGTCCCACCATTCTACTGCTGGGTCATGTGTAAGTTGCCTGTTGAGTTTTTTGAGAGACTGTCAAATGATTTCCCATAGTAACTGTAACACTTGGTATTTCCACAAGAAAAGTGTGAGTGACTTACTTTCTTCACATTATTGCTAGTATTTAGTGATGTCACCGTTTTTCACTGCAGCCATTTTCCTATATGTGTAGTGATTATTTCTTTGCGCTTTAATTTGCATTTTCAGGGGTCATATTGTATTCAGTAACTTTCATGTACTTATTTTCTATTTGTGAATCTTCTTTGGCAAAATGTCTGTTTATACCTTTTGCTCATTCTCCAACTTGATTATTTTTACTGTTGAGTTTTGAGAGTTTTTACATATTCTAGATTCGCATCTGTCAGATACATGGTTTACAAGTATTTTTCTCCTAGTAGGTAGCTTGTTTTTTTCATATTTACATGTTCTTTCACAAAGCACAAGTTTTTAATTTAAACAAGATGAAATTTACCAATTTTTTTTCTTTTTGAATTGTGCTTTTGGTGTCAAGTCTAAGAACTACCCTAATCATCAGAGAAATGCAGATTAAAACCACAATGAGATATCACCTCACACCAGTGAGGATGGCCAACATCCAAAACACAAACAACAACAAATGTTGGCGAGGATGTGGAGAAAAGGGAACCCTCCTACACTGCTGGTGGGACTGCAAATTAGTTCAACCATTGTGGAAAGCAGTATGGAGGTTCCTCAAAAAACTCAAAATAGAAATACCATTTGACCCAGGAATTCCACTCCTAGGAATTTACCCTAAGAATGCAGCAGCCCAATTTGAAAAGGATAGATGCACCCCTATGTTTATTGCAGCACTATTTACAATAGCCAAGAAATGGAAGCAACCTAAGTGTCCATCAGTAGATGAATGGATAAAGAAGATGTGGTACATATACACAATGGAATATTATTCAGCCATAAGAAGAAAACAAATCCTACCATTTGCAACAACATGGATGGAGCTAGAGGGTATTATGCTCAGTGAAATAAGCCAAGCCGAAAAAGACAAGTATCAAATGATTTCACTCATATGTGGAGTATAAGAACAAAGAAAAAAACTGAAGGAACAAAACAGCAGCAGACTCACAGAACCCAAGAACGGACTAATAGTTACCAAAGGGAAAGGGACTGGGGAAAATGGGCGGGAAGGGAGGGATAAGAGGGAAAAAGGGGCATTACGATTAGCAGATATTAATGTTGGGGGGGCACAGGGAGGGCTGTACAACTCAGAGAAGACAAGTAGTGATTCCATAGCATCTCACTATGCTGATGGACAGTGACTGTAATGGGGTTGGTGGGGGGGACCTGATGAAGGGGTAGTTTAATAACCGTAATATTGCACATGTAACTGTAGATTAATGATAATAAAATAAATTATATTAAATAAATAAATAAATAAATAAACAGAAAAGGGGGAAAAAAAAGAACTACCCTAGATTCTGAATATTCTCTCTATGTTTTCTTCTCAAAGATTTATGCATTGCTGATATCAACTGGCAAATATTTTCTTAAGGGTGTTTGTGTCTAGATTCATGAGGGATGTTTGTTTGTAGTTTTTTTGTTTTGTACTGTCTTTTTTTGGTGTTGGTTTGAGGATAATACTGGACTCCTAAAATGAGGGGAAGTGTTCCATCCTCAACCCTATTCTGGAAACTATCCTATGAAGATGATGCTAAGGCTTTAAAGGTTTCAAAGAATTCTTCAATGAAAATATCTAGACCTGGCCTTTTCTTTCTCAGAGCTTTTAAATTAGTAATTTGACTTCTTTACTGGCTATAGGACTATTCATATTATCTATTTCATTTTGCCTGCGTTTGAGTTTGTAGTTTCAGGAGAATTGGTCCATTTCATCCAAGCTGGTGTTCTAATGAGTGTAAAGTTGTTTGTGGCATTCAGTACTTATCCTTTTAATGGTTGCCTGATCTAGAGTTATCAACTATTTCGTTATTGATACTGGTGATTTGTGTCACCACTTCATTGTTGCTAGAGGTTTATCAATTTTATTTATTTAGATCTAGCTTTTACCTTCACTGCTTTACTATCTTGTCTTCCTAATTTCAATTTCACTGACTGCTGCTCTTTATTGTTTCTTTTCTTCTGCTTGTACTAGTTTAATTTTATTCTTCTTCCTCTTTTCCTGAGGTAGGAATTTCGATTATTGATTTGAGACCTTTCCTTCCTTCTAATTAAGTTTTTAGTACTATAAAATTCCCTCTCTGCTATATACTTGAAGCCAATGTAAGATTGTGTATTACCTATACTTCAATTAAAAAAAAATCGCCTCTCAGCACTGCATACATGCATTCCATATATTTTGATGTTGGGTTTTAATTTTCATGCAGCTGTGTGGATTTTGTCTCCTGGAGACTTGCTCCTTACCCCGTACTTTAAAGTCCATTGCTCACTTCCCACATTTAGTGCTTCTGTTGTCTTTCTGCCATGGAGTTCTAATTTCTAATGTGATTCCACTGTGGTGAAAGGACACACTGTATGATCTCAAATTCTTTTGGTTTGTTTTATAGATACGGTTTATCCTGGTTGAGTGTTCTATGGACACCCAACACAAATGTGTGTTTGGTGGTCTGTCAGGTATAGCCCGTTGGCTGGCCCAGTGAAGACCTGCATCGTCGCTGCTTCCACCCAGCACTCCTACTGACACTGAGAGTGGGGTTAGCGGGCCCTCCTGTAACTGTGCGTATGTCTACTTCTCTTTTGCTGCTCCAGTGGTTTCTGATTTACATACTTTGTGGCTGTTACCTGGTGAGTACAGATGTAGGATTACTAAATCTTCCTGAGGGATCAGCCTTACTTTCCTATATAATGTCCCTCTTTCTCTAGTGATTTTTTTCACACCGAACATTAATACAGCCCCTCCTACTTTTGACTAATTTTACATGGTGTAACTTATTCCATCCTTTCCCTTTTGTGCTGCTTGTGTCAGTAGATTTAAATTTCTTGTACACAGTACATGGCTGGGTCTCATTTCCTTAACCACTCTCCCTGTTCTTGATTGGTGCCTAGACTGCTTGTAGTAAAGGTAATTATTGATGCAGTAGAGTATAAGTCTGCACTGTTACCTGAACCCTTTTTAGGGTTCTTAGTTTATTGATAGCATCTTAGACTGTATCCCTTTGCATATTTTTTTGTAGTGTTTGTTCTGGGTATTTTACTATACATTGTAATACTAAGTTGCTTAAACTACTTATTAAATCACATTCTCTCAGAAAAATAAAATGAAGAAACTGTCTTTCAATCCAGCTGTTTAAAAAAAAGCTAGTTCTGGTCAAGCAGTGAAGGGGGACACAGCAGTGCTAACTTTAATCCTGCTCTGTTTCGATCGCAAAGAGCCTTTTCAAACACCTGGACCTCAGAGACTGGTGCTATGACCTATAAAAGGTAACGTTCAACTTCTAAAATTCTCTTGTTCTAAATAGTTACCCTACTTGATATGTCCTGCAAGTAATAATATTTAAATTGACATGTATGTCTAAAAATTTAGATGCTTAGGTTTCCCTGCTAAGCCAGGAGATAATCTTTGGAATTTCTTTTACCATTGTGTATAAAGGTATAAACTAAGCCCGACTCCGAGTGACTGCAGCCTACCTACCAATCCACAAGTACACGTCAAAGAGCTGCTTCTGCTAAGCTGAGTTTGAAGCTGGAGAACCAGGAGCTTAAACCCAGATTCATATACCCTAAAGCCACATTATCCTCTTCCCCCACACCAGGCTACTGCTCTACCAACATCTACAGCACTCCCCAAACTTGATCAGTCTTTTTCTTTCAATTATCCATACAAAGAATATCAATAGAATAACTTTAATTCCATATTAAGATACAGAATTAGGAGAACTATGCTACAACATAAGGCTCACCATGGAAATATCCAATCATTAATTTCTAAATATGGTCACTATATTAACCAGAAATAACTTTTCTGATTAGTAATAAGTGTTGCCAGAATTCTTAAATAAAAGTGAAAAGACAAAGCCATTTGCTACCAAGTCTTTTCCATTTTCTTACGATGCTAGGTCAATCATGAAGGCAAATCTTTTATCAGTACAAAAAATAAACATTGGTTTGACATCATGCACCTACTACTAATAAACATATCATTTCACAGTAACTACTAGAAATTATGCCTCAAATTTCTGAATATTCAAGTTTTTTAGGTAAATAAAATATGTGGAAAACTTTAATATGAAAATGGACATAAAGTTGGAATATAAAAAACTAAGTCAGGAAGGGGATACCACCCTTATTTTTTAGAGTGCCTAAATGTTAGTGAAAATATTTTGCAAGTCCTTCCTCCAGCTCTGCTACCATACCTGTGAATTTCAGGGTGAGGAAGGTGCCACTCCTGTGCTCACGCACAATACCAATCTAATTCTGGAACACCACCCACAGAGCACTACCCACTGGAACAATGAGAAACTAGGATGAGCAACCACTGCGCTCTAGTGAAACCTTTATGGGGAGTCTGCAAGGCCTGGCACATCAGCCTCCTCACTGACTAAGGATACACCTGTCAGGCCAGGGAGATGTGGCACAGGGACCCAGACACAGCTGTAGATTACTATCTTTCACATCTGCCCAGGTGACTGAAAAGGGCAGCTATGTGAAACACAGCCAAGGGAGGGCTCAAGAGCTACTCAGTAAAAATGGGAGGATGCAAAGACAGCAAGAAGAGTGCTCCACCTCTGCAAACTAACAGCAAAGGTAAGGAAAGAACTGTCCTAGAGACAAGAGAAAAGAAGGTAATAGAGAAAAGCACGACACAGCAAGACAGCACTCATTGTATTCAGACTCAACCCAACCTTCAAACCTCGCAGCAGAGACACCAACAGCCTCTTCAAAGGAAAAGAGAAGGTTCTGGGGTCACTCCTGAGACAGGTCTCAAGACTGCAAGTCAACGTTGCTGCACTCCCACTTTCTTGAGCCTTCTCACCAGCAAGCCAGTGTGAACTGCCCCGGGGAGCAGTCCATGTGGCCAAGAGGGAGGGAGGCCTCAGGCCAAAAGCTCCTGGAACAGAGGCCCAGAGCCAGTGAGGCACCAGGTCCAACAGTCTCCGAGCAAGCGTGGCCTTGGCTCCATCCCAGCGGTGCCTGGAGGTGCCGCCACCCCGCGGACACCACAACTGTGGCCTTGAGGGGACCAGAGCCAGGACTCTGACCACAGAAACCATGAGGTGATAAATGCAGGTGTTTCAAAAATATTTGCATCAACATTTATGTCACTAACGCATGTCTCAGTCATCTCCCTCATCAGCATTTATCCTACAGAAATGGGCAGAGTTACATATATAAAGATGTTCACATGGCATTACACAATGGCAGAAAATAGAAACTACCTAAATCTTACAGTGGATCAAAAGTTAGTAACTTACAAAATCCACACAACCAAATACTATGTAAACGAGTTGCAAATCAATGCTTAATTTATCCCCTTTCATAAAAATCAAACAAATATAACCCAAAACAATCTCTGTGCACAGGTTAATTTGATAAGATGTAGACCACTTTCTTGCACTAAATCTCTCTACAGAGTGGTTCAGGCTGGGCATGCTGTCATGTGCCCTGGACGCCAGCTGGCACTACAAACTCAAATTATCCTGCAAGAAGCCTTATTAAAACTAAAACTTGCCATTCAATATTTTTCAAGTTATTCTAGAGCTTAAAAAAAAAAAAGACTGTCCATTGAGTCGCTATTGTTCAGAAAGTCTGTGCCTTCTGAAGCACTCCTGCCCACACATGGGACAGTCCACTCAGCCACACTCCAGGCCATCAGCAACCTGACAGTTCCCCCCTCTGACCATGATCAGTTTTTTAAATGGATTCTTCCTACATTGACCTAAACTTCCTTCTCCTCTTTTTCTTCAAGTTCCTAAACGACAAGAACTAATAAGCAACAATAATGAATAATGTATCTACTTTTAAAAGGAAGGTCTAGAAACTGAAACATATTCTAGTATAAACAGGCTCACTAATACAAGTTCTTTGGTCAAATGAAATAACTTTGACAATGCAGCATTCAGCAGTTAACACGTCTTATTTTAGACAAAACAGGACTTAACCTATACATGGTGAAATTGACTTTAGCAAAATACAGACTACTAAAATCTATATTTTTATTCGTGTACATCAAATCTCACACAAAGATGTTAAGATTTAAAATAAATGTCAAACAATTTCCTTCAAATTCAAAAGTTACTGCAATCAGACTAAATGTTAATAACTGGCATATACATGTCTAAAAGGTTATTAAAAATGCATTGACCTTTTCCACTATGATGAGGTCTCCAACTTGTATGTCTGAACTCTTAACTTGAACTTTACCTTAAAAAAAAGAAAAAGTACAGTCAACTTAAAGAAATAACAGCACACCACAGTTCACTTTCTGTTGGCAAAGTTTGGAAATAACTTTTAAGAGAAAAAAACACTTTAGAAATTTATCTACACTTGTACTTTCAAATTAAATTTATTCAATATAGACAGAGTTGCTGAAAACGAACTTCTCTTAGCTCCCAAATACAAAATTACCTATCCCCCAATAAAAAACATGCATGAAAGGGAGGTTCTTCCCAAATCTGTCAGTACTTTAGGTCTAGTCAAGTTACCAATGATCAGAAATATCACTGAATAAAAGCTGAATAACATGGATAGGTAAAATCCTGATATTGTGAATGGCATTGATTGGCAAATAACTGACAGAAAAAAGAAAAAAAGAAAATTACAGAGGATTAAAGATGGTAGCATGAGAGGTGAGACACAGGCTTCCTCCTAAAACTGCATATAATACAAAAATATAATTAATACAAGTAATCCTGAAAGAGCAACAGGAAAGAACACTGCGCCAGACTGCACAGACTTGAAGAAAAGAACAGACCACACAGAACAGGGTAATATACTGAAGCTGTGGCCTGGCGGGACCCAAGCCCTTCCCCCACCCCAGCTCACTGGTGGGAGGAAGAGACACAGAGCAGGGAGGGAGTGGAAGCCTGGGACTGCTGAATACCTAACTCTGTAGATCTGCTCTGGGAGAACAAACCTACATTTCATGGTGCTTGCATGATACTCTCGTGATTACGGGGTTGGAAAGCTAAGACAGGCAGAATTCCTGGACAGACTAGATTCCAGCCACTTGTAGAAAGCAGGGATCCATATCCGGCTGCTCTGGGACAAAAGAAAGGTGGGCAGTCTGAGAGACTTCCTAACAAGGAAGCCCTTAGCAAGAGGGCTGCTAAAGGGGCAAGGATTGCACAGAGCTTACTGCTCAGGAGAGAGGATAGGTAGACAAAACTGTCCGGGTGCACTCTGCCCAGCAGGTTGGGAGCTTTGCCATATAGACTCTCATATTTAAGGAGGAAAAAGAAATTTTACTCCTTAGACGATCTTCAGGTGCTCCAGCTCCCTGGCTGGATATACAGTTCCAAGGACCCCCTCTGTGATACACAGCCTACTGCACCTTTCTTCCAGCCAGCCCCTCCTGGCTGACAAACCAGCAAACCAAACCCTGGCATTGGGCCAGCCAGAGGGATGATCTGTCTACAGCAACTACAAACGCAAAGCACAGAAGCTTATACCTGTGTGCTCGGCCCACTGGTTCAGGTGGGGGAGAGAGGCATAGCATCCAGGAAGCAGGAAACAGCTCTTTCCTCACCGCAGGCACCAATACCACTCGCCTGCGATGCCTGACATTGCTTCAGGGGCTGAGCAGCTCCAGGGAGTAGAGCATCTGGGCACTAGAGGGCACCATATACAAATATGAAATGCCAAAGGAATCTGTCTGGTTCAGAGTAAAATTATTAATACCACTCCTTAGAAAGATTTAAATGACATCGACCTCATGACTATTCCTGAAAGGGAGTGCAAAATAAAAATCACTAACGTTCTCACGGAGGTACAGAAAGATATTCAAGAACACAGGAATGAATTCCGGTCAGAGATCCAACTGTTGAAGAGCACAATGGATGGTATTAAAAGCAGACTGGATATGGTAGAGGAGATGATAAATGAAATACAAACTAGAGAAGAGGAATACAAAGAAGCTGAGGCACAGAGAGAAGAAAGGACCTCTAAGAATGAAAGAATATTGAGAGAACTGTGTGACCAATCCAAATGCAACAATATTCGCATTATAGGGGTACCAGAAGAAGAAGAGAGAAAAAGGGATAGAAAGTGTCTTTCAGGAGGTAATTGCTGAAAACTTCCCAAATCTGGGGAAGGAGATAGTCTCTCATGTCATGGAGATGCACAGATCTCCCAACACAATGGACCCAAGTAAGACAACACCAAGACATATAGTAATTAAAATGGCAAAGATCAAGGATAAGGACAGACTATTAAAAGCAGCCAGAGAGAGAAATAAGATCGCATACAAAGGAAAGGCCCTCAGGCTATCATCAGACTTCTCAACAGAAACCATACAGGCCAGAAGGGAGTGGCATGATGTATTTAATGCAATGAAGCAAAAGGGCCTTGAACCAAGAATACTTTATCTGGCAAGATTATCATTTAAATTGGAAGGATGGATTAAAGAATTTCCAGATAAGCAAAAGCTGAGAGAATTTACCTCCCACAAACCATCTCTACAGTGTATTTTTGAGGGACTGCTATAGATGGAAGTGTTGTAAGGTTTAATAGCTGTCACCAGAGGTAATAAAACCACAGCAAAGAAAGTAGAACAGCTAATTACTAAGCAAATGCAAAAATTAAAATAACTATCTCCAAAGTCAACCAAGAGATAGACAAAGAGTACAGAATATGATACCTAATATATAAAAATGGAAGAGGAAGAAAAAGGAGGAAGAAAAAAAAAAGAACCTTTAGACTGTGTTTGTAATAGCATATTAAATGAGTTAAGTTAGACTCTTAGACAGTAAGGAAGTTACCCTTGAAGCTTTGGTAACCATGAATCTAAAGCCTGCAATGCCAATAAGTACATACCTATCCATAATCACCCTAAATATAAATGGACTGAATACACCAATCAAAACATATAGAGTTACTGAATGGATAAAAAAAACAAGACCCATATCTATATGCTGCCTACAAGAGACTCACTTTAAACCCAAAGACATACACACACTAAAAGTGAAGGTATGGAAAGAGATATTTCATGCAACTAATAGAAAGAAAAAAGCAGGAGTTGCAGTACTTCTATCAAACAAAATAGACTTCAAAACAAAGAAAGTCACAAGAGACAAAGAAGGACATTACATAATGTTAAAAGGGTCAATCCAACAAGAAGATATAACCATTATAAATATGTATGCGCCCAACACAGGAGCACCTACACATGTGAAACAAATACTAACAAAATTAAGAGGAGAAATAGAATGCAATGCATTCATTCTAGGAGACTTCAACACTCCACTCACTCTGAAGGACAGATCAACCACACAGAAAATAAGGAAGGAGACAGAGGTACTGAACAACACAATAGAACACATGGACCTAACAGACATCTACAGAACTCTACACCCAAAAACAGCAGAATACACATTCTTCTCAAGTGAACATGGAACATTTTCAAGAATAGATCATATACTAGGCCACAAAAAGAGCCTCGGTAAATTCAAAAAGATTGAAATTATACCAACCAGTTTCTCAGACCACAAAGGTATAAAACTAGAAATAAATTATGCAAAGAAAATGAAAAATCCAAAAACACATGGAGGCTTCACAACATGCTCCTAAAAACCAATGGATCAATGACCAAATAAAAAGAGAGATCAAGCAATATATGGAGACAAATGACAACAATAATTCAACACCGCAAAATCTGTGGGATGCAGCGATGGCTGTGTTAAAAGGAAAGTATATTGCAATATAGGCTTACCTCAGGAAAGAAGAACAATCCCATATGAGCAGTCTAAACTCACAATTAACAAAATTAGAAAAAGAAGAACAAATGAGGCCCAAAGTCAGTAGAAGGACAGACACAATAAAGATTAGAGCAGAAATAAATAAAATCTAGAAGAATAAAACAATAGAATCAATGAAAGCAGAAGCTGGTTCTTTGAGAAAATAAACAAAATAGATAAACCGCTAGCCAGACTTACCAAGAAAAAAAGAGAGTCTACTCACATAAACAGATTCAGAAATGAGAAAGGAAATATCATGACCAACACCACAGAAATACAAAGACTTATGAGAGAATACTATGAAAAATTATATGTTAACAAACTGAATAACCTAGAAAAATGGACAACTTTCTAGAAAAATACAACCTTCCAAGGCTGACCCAGAAATAAAACAGAAAATCTGAACAGACCAATTACCGGCAATGAAATTGAACTTGCAATCAAAAACCTACCTAAGAACAAAATGCCTAGACCAGATGGCTTCACCGCTGAATTTAATCAAACATTTAGTGAAGACCTAATACCCATCCTCCTGAAAGTTTTCCAAAGAGTAGAAGAAGAAAGAATACTTCCAAATTCATTCTATGAGGCCAGCATCACTCTAATACCAAAACCAGGCAAAGACACCACAAAAAAAGAAAATTACAAATCAATATCCCTGATGAACATAGATGCAAAAATACTCAACAAAGTATTAGCAAACCAAATTCAAAAATACATCAAAAAGATTAACCACATTGATCAAGTAGGATTTATTCCAAGAATGCAAGGATGGTACAACATTCGAAAATCCATCAACATCATCCACCACATCAACAAAAAGAAGGACAAAAACCACATATCATCTCCTTAGATGCTGAAAAAGCATTTGACAAAATTCAACATTCATTCATGATAAAAACTCTCAACAAAATGGGTACAGAGGGCAAATACCTCAACATAATAAAGGCCATATATGACAAACCCACAGTCAACATTATTCTTAACAGCAAGAAGCTGAAAGCTTTTCCTTTAAGATCGGGAACAAGACAAGGATGCCCACTCTCCCCACTTCTATTCAACATAGTACTGGAAGCCCTAGCCATGGCAATCAGACCAAACAAAGAAATAAAAGGCATCCAGATTGGCAAGGAAGAAGTTAAACTGTCTCTGTTTGCAGGTGACATGATATTGCACATAAAAAAACCCTAAAGAATCCACTCCAAAACTACTACATCTAATATCTGAATTCAGCAAAGTTGCAGGATACAAAATTAATATGCAGAAATCTGTGGCATTCCACTACACTAACAATGAACTAGCAGAGACAGAAATCAGGAAAACAATTCCATTCACAGTTCTATCAAAAAGAATAAAATACCTAGGAATAAATCTAACCAAGGAAGTGAAAGACCTATACTCTGAAAACTACAAGACACTCATGAGAGTAATTAAAGAAGACACCAATAAATGGAAACACATCCCATGCTCATGGATAGGAAGAATTAATATTGTCAGAATGGCCATCCTGCCTAAAGCAATCTACAGATTTAATGCAATTCCTATCAAAATACCAACAGCATTCTTCAAAGAACCAGAGAAAACCGTTCTAAAATTCATATGGAACCACAGAAGACCCTGAATAGCCAAAGCAATCCTGAGAAGGAAGAATAAAGCTGGGAAGATTATGCTCCCCAACTTCAAGCTCTACTACAAAAGCCACAGTAATCAAGACAATTTGGTACTGTTACAAGAACAGATCCATAGACCAATGGAACAGACTAGAGAGCCCTGACATAAACACAACCATATATGGTCAATTAATATATGATAAAGGAGCCATGGACATACAATGGGGAAATGACAGGATCTTCAACAATGGGTGTTGGCAAAACTGGACAGCTACATGCAAGAGAATGAAACTGGATTATTGTTTAACCCCATACACAAAAATAAATTCGAAATGGATCAAGGACCTGAATGTAAGTCATGAAACCATAAAACTCTTAGAAGACAACATAGGCAAAAATCTCCTAAATATAAGCATGAGCAACTTCTTCCTGAACGCATCTCCTCCAGCAAGGGAAACAAAAGAAAAAATGAAGTCATAGCACTACATCATAACTAAAAAGTTTCTGTACAGCAAAGAACACCATCAACAGAACAAAAAGGCATCCTACAGTATGGGAGAATGTATTTGTAAATGACATGTCCGACAAAGGGTTAACATCCAAAATATATAAAGAACTTACATGCCCCAACACCCAAAAAGCAAGTAACCCAATTAAAAAATGGGCAGAGGATATGAAGAGACAGTTCTCCAAAGAAGAAATTCAGATGTCCAACAGACACATGAAAAGATGCTCCACATCACTAATCATCAGGGAAATGCAAATTAAAACCACAGTGAGATATCAGCTCACACCAATAAGGATGGCCAGCATCCAAAAGACTAAGAACAACAAATGCTGGCAAGGATGCAGAGGAAGGGGAACCCTCCTACACTACTGATGGGAATGTAAGCTAGTTCAACCATTGTGGAATGCAACATGGAGGTTCCTCAAAAAACTAAAAAGAGAAATACCATTTGACCCAGTAATCCCACTCCTTGGAATTACCCAAAGAATACAACTTCTCAGATTCAAAAAGACATATGCACCCCTATGTTTATTGCAGCACTTTTTACAATAGCCAAGATATGGAAGCAACCTAAGTGTCCATCAGTAGATGAATGGATAAAAAAGATGTGGTACATATACAGAATATTATTCAGCCATAAGAAGAAAACAAATACTATCATTTGCAACAACATGGATGGAGCTGGAGGATATTATGCTCAGTGAAATAAACCAGGTGGAGAAAGACAAGTGCCAAATGATTTCCCTCATTTGTGGAGTATAACAATGAAGCAAAACTGAAGGAATAAAATAGCAGCAGACTCAGAGACTCCAAGAAGGAACTAGTGGTTACCAAAGGGGAGGGGTGTGGGAGGGTGGGTGGGAGAAGGGGATTGACAGGTATTTTGTTTAGTACCCATGGTGTGGGGGATCATGGGGAAAACAGTGTAGCACAGAGTAGGCAAATAATGAATCTGTGGCATCTTACTACACCCAAGGACAGTGACTGCACTGGGGTATGGGTGGGGACTTGATAATATGGGTAAATGTAGTAACCACATTGTTTTTTCATGTGAAACCTTCATAAGAGTGTATATCAATAATACCTTAATAAAAAAATAATAATTAAAAAAAGAAAATTACATATAAAATCACTCTCCACTAGTAGCTTCACAGACACAGGTTGGGACTGAAAACTAAGGTCTTAAGCTTTATTACAAAGAGATTCTTCCACATGATACACTGTGTAAATTCTTAAATTATACATATAATACCTAATGTACAATAATCATCTAAAATGTAATACTTAATACAATGTTAAACAACACAGAGTAGGTGAAATGTCACAGAGATAATGTGAGCAACTGCCCTACGATGGAGCAAACACTGAGGCAATGTCTCTCTCCCTGGGTCTCTGGGCGCTCTCTCTCCCTCTCTGCTTTTCTCCCTTCCTCAGTCAATCTCCCTTGTTGGAGTAGTGACAGCCCTGTGTGCCTATTTTTATATTTTTGTAACTACTGTCTCAACATAGAACAGGTCCCTGTCTTCCATTCAGCCTATTCTGAAAGCGAACAGAAGGAGGTAAGCTCCTATTGCAGTATCAAAAGCTAACATTACCAGTCATGTCACTGGCTTTTAGTCCATGTTCAGTGTATAAAACCTTACTTCCTAAATGCCTGTTAAAGCAGCTGGGTTCCAATGGTACCACACCAGTTCCTAAAGATTTGTTTGGAGGATATCAAAAAGTTTTGTAAGTATTATGCTCTATTTTTGCTGTTATATTTTTCCATGTTCCTCAATTACACAATAAATGAGTAAGGGCAAGACCTAGTTATTTGGGGTCTGGGAGGAATTACTTAATTTATATTATAAAATAGCAATGTTCTTTACAATTATGTGTGAAACAACACTTAAGATATCTTCATAACTGATACGTATGTCTATTGATAGCCAGACAATATATTCATAAACAGTGCCTATTTTAACTATTTTTTCATTTAGTCACTTCAGGCTTCATGTCTGTATTCCCACTATTACACCTGTATAGCTAAGCACCAGGCAGTAAGGATACCTCACTGAATTCTGCTTCACAAAACTCCTGTCTTACTATTTAATTTTATTTTCTCTCTTACTATCCAATCCACTTTTCCTTCCTTCTACTTTTCTATTCTCTATGAAATAGGCATAATTAAAAAGGAGAGAAAGAAATAGCCATCATCATGTGATAAGTGTCATAAAAAATTTTTTAAGTATTTTGAAACATTCAAAACATATCCTTTTTTGACTCCTTAATCAAGACCTTACATTTCTGAGGGAGAGTTACCTATTCTGTCACATAAGAGACACACTTTTTGTTTAATAGCCTCTAATTTGGGCACATTATATTGTGATCACTATTCATTTCTATGGAACTTGCAATTACATGTTTAAGGAAAACAGTTTGTGGTAAAATGTAGTATAGAAAATTCTCAAATGTTAATGATATCATATCAACAAAATATGAGAAGGCTAAACACAGTTTAGTGTCAAATCAGTTAAGATAATCTGCCTCAGAACCTGCTCAAAGCACACATTTCCAGATTTTGAAGGATTGGTCAAATTGTTTAATAGCTCTTGATTCTCTAATAATTTTAGTCTTGTCTTCAGGACACTGATTGCTTATACTTCCTTCATAGCCTGTGTCCCATAAAATCCCGGGCTTCTTTTCTCTTATGTTTCCCAAATAACAGCTAGGACACTGGAAAGGAAACATGGAGGAAAACCACCTGCTCCCCGAACACACCTGTCCGCCAGCAACAGCCCGGCACGTAACCATCAGCGGTCTCAACTGAGCAGCCCATGTCCACCAACACTAGAGGTGTGGTTTCAGCCGCCCTTTGCTAACTGAGCTGAGCTGATCCGACTAACATACTAATATCACCGTAGTTGGGAAAGACTAGTAACAACAGAAAAATCCCTAAATTTTACAAGTCACAGCATATTCAAACACAGCTGCCACCTGTTCTCACAAACCAACAGAGCCATTAACAATGCAAAGCATTTACAAAATGGGATTTAAAATTTGGTAACTTCAGAGCTACACCTGAGAGAATCAAGTTCTAAATACAGTAACAAAGTTACTTCAATGATCAGCCAACTAACACCTAACAGTTTTTCGTAAAAGTATCCTATTCAGTTTGTGATTGGGAACCCCCTCAACATGACTGGCCTCTTTCTTTCTGATGAAATAGTCAATAATGAATATTACCTATTCAACACTGTCACAATCCTTCCCTCTCTCTAAGCTGTTACAATTAAGTCTTTCCATTAAATCCTCTTCCAGCAATAAATGCTCCCTGCCTCTGTGCTTCCAAGTGTAAGAGCTTACGTGTTTCTCACAGAAGGAAAGTGTTCACATCACTTGTTCCATAGGCCAAGTTTTATGGGTTCCTCTCAAGAAAGATAAAGGAACTCAAGGAACTACTTATCTGTCTCCAAAGCTTCTTAAATATACACCCTGCTCACTAAATCCATGGCTACTCCGTATTTTTTACCCATGTAAAGAGAATATACCATTAAATGGCCTCTGTTACTATCATTTTCCCAATTCAATAGGAATTCCAAATGAACTAGGTAAAAAAAAAAACTAAGAATTATGTTTATCCCCTCCTCAAAACTTCCACTATTTGACAATTACTAAGAAGATAATTCAAAACTGTATCATTGTGTACACATTCTTTACAACTGATCTCCGATTTGCTTTACCTACTGCCTGTATTTCCCTTTGTCTTGGCTCTACCTGATTCCAGCTTCTGATCCTGCTACCATATGATGCCTCTGCCCTTCTTCTAAGTTCTCTGCATCCCCTCCTCCCAAACCTCCTTTATTACACTGCGAATATAACCTCGTGAAGCCTTTACAGACCTGTGTAAGCACCAGCAGCATTTCATACACACATCTCTACCATGTGCTTAAAATGCTTTGAATATTCAAACATCTGAGTGTCCACTAAATTCAGATCCTCTGATAGGTTTAAAGTATAATTGAAATATACTTTTACGACATTTAGTTTGTTCTTCACAAATGCATATCCAATCTTAAACCATTTGAAAAAAACAGTAGTTTATAATCCCTGGATTCCTGATCAGTTAAAATGGGTCAAATGTCATAATGGACCAATAAGAACATAATCATACCTACACCTACTAGATGTTATTCAAAAGGGTGAGATGCAGTGGTCACTTATTTCCTGACCAAACACACACAAGGTGATACGAGTGGGAGATTATTATGCAACCTTTTTAAAATGGAACTGCTATTCGAAAATCCATCAACATCATCCACCACATCAACAAAAAGAAGAACAAAAACCACATGATCATCTCCATAGATGCTGAAAAAGCATTTGACCAAATTCAACACCCATTCCTGATTAAAACTCTCAACAAAATGGGTATAGAGGGCAAGTACCTCAACATCATAAAGGCTATATATGACAAACCCACAGCTAACATCATACTTAACGGCGAGACGCTGAAAGCTTTTCATCTAAGATCGGGAACAAGACAGGGATGCCCACTCTCTCCACTGTTATTCAACATAGTACTGGAGGTCCTAGCCACAGCAATCAGACAAAACAAAGACATACAAGGCATCCAGATTGGTAAAGAAGAAGTCAAATTGTCACTATTTGCAGATGACATGATACTGTACATAAAAAACCCTAAAGATTCCATTCCAAAACTACTAGAACTAATATCTGAATTCAGCAAAGTTGCAGGATACAAAATTAACACACAGAAATCTGTTGCTTTCCTATACACTAATGATGAACTAACAGAAAGAGAAATCAGAAAAACAATTCCATTCACAATTGCATCAAAAAGAATAAAATACCTAGGAATAAACCTAACGAAGGAAGTGAAAGACCTGTACTCTGAAAACTACAAGACACTCCTAAGAGAAATTAAAGAGGACACTAACAAATGGAAATGCATCCCATGCTCTTGGCTAGGAAGAATAAATATTGTCAAAATGGCTATACCACCTAAAGCAATCTACAGATTCAATGCAATCCCTATCAAACTACCAACAGCTTTCTTCAATGAACTGGAACAAAGAATTCTAAAATTCATATGGAACCACAAAAGACCCCGAATAGCCAAAGCAATCCTGAGAAGGAGGAATAAAACAGGGGGAATTACACTCCCTGACTTCAAGCTCTACTACAAAGCCACAGTAATCAAGACAATTTGGTATTGGCACAAAAACAGACCCACAGACCAGTGGAACAGAATAGAAAATCCAAACATTAACCCAAACATATACTGTCAATTAATATTTGATAAAAGTGCCTTGGATATACAATGGGGAGATGACAGCCTCTTCAGCAGCTGGTGTTGGAAAAACTGGACAGCTACATGTAAGAGAATGAAACTGGACTACTGTCTAGCCCCATACACAAAGGTAAACTCAAGGTGGATCAAAGACCTGAATGTACGTCATGAAACCATAAAACTCTTAGAAAAAAACATAGGCAAAAACCTCTTGGACATAAACATGAGCAACTTCTTCATGCACATATCTCCCCGGGCAAGGGAAACAAAAGCAAAAATGAACAAGTGGGACTATATCAAGGTGAAAAGCTTCTGTACAGCAAAGGACACCATCAGTAGAACAAAAAGACATCCTACAGTATGGGAGAATATATTCATAAAAAAAGTATCTGATAAAGGGTTGACATCCAAAATATATAAAGAACTCATGCACCTTAACAAACAGAAAGCAAATAATCCAATTAAGAAATGGGCAGAGGACATGAATAGACACTTCTCCAAAGAAGAAATTCAGATGGCCAACAGGCACATGAAAAGATGCTCCACATCGCTAATCATCAGAGAAATGCAGATTAAAACCACAATGAGATATCACCTCACACCAGTGAGGATGGCCAACATCCAAAACACAAACAACAACAAATGTTGGCGAGGATGTGGAGAAAAGGGAACCCTCCTACACTGCTGGTGGGACTGCAAATTAGTTCAACCATTGTGGAAAGCAGTATGGAGGTTCCTCAAAAAACTCAAAATAGAAATACCATTTGACCCAGGAATTCCACTCCTAGGAATTTACCCTAAGAATGCAGCAGCCCAATTTGAAAAGGACAGATGCACCCCTATGTTTATTGCAGCACTATTTACAATAGCCAAGAAATGGAAGCAACCTAAGTGTCCATCAGTAGATGAATGGATAAAGAAGAGGTGGTACATATACACAATGGAATATTATTAAGCCATAAGAAGAAAACAAATCCTACCATTTGCAACAACATGGATGGAGCTAGAGGGTATTATGCTCAGTGAAATAAGCCAAGCCGAAAAAGACAAGTATCAAATGATTTCACTCATATGTGGAGTATAAGAACAAAGAAAAAAACTGAAGGAACAAAACAGCAGCAGACTCACAGAACCCAAGAACGGACTAATAGTTACCAAAGGGAAAGGGACTGGGGAAAATGGGCGGGAAGGGAGGGATAAGAGGGACAAAGGGGCATTACGATTAGCAGATGTAATATTGGTGGGGCACAGGGAGGGCAGTACAACTCAGAGAAGACAAGTAGTGATTCTATAGCATCTCACTACGCTGATGGACAGTGACTGTAATGGGGTTGGTGGGGGAGACCTGATGAAGGGGTAGTTTAATTATCGTAATATTGCACATGTAATTGTAAATTAATGATAATAAAATAAATTATATTAAAAAAGAAAAAAAGAAAAAAAAAAGCTCAGACCCAAACTAAGTCAAACCAATTCCTTCCGGCAGCCTGGTCACAAAAGACCTGGAAAAAAAAAAAATGGAACTGCTCACATTTGGGCACTCTAGGTCAGTATCACACATCAGCAGGTTACGGGGCCTTTGTGGTTCACGGGGAGTGGCACTTTCCCCAACTCTTGACGCTTTAGGTGGGTGTGGAGATAGGAGCCTAATTCAACACAGATAAAGAAGCAAAGTGGGTTGCTGGCAAATAAGTAAATAATACATTTATCTATACATATAAATAAACTGTATTTTAAAAGAGACCTACACTCTGAAAAAAAAACAAATACTGGTGAGAGAAATTTTGAAAGACCTAAATGAAGGGAGAGCTATACCTCACTCATGGGTCAGAAAATTTAATATAATTAAGATGTCACTTTTCCTCTAAATTATTAGAGTCAGTGCAATCCCAATCAAAATCCTGGCAGGCTATTTTACAGAAACTGACAAGAGGATTCTAACGTCATCTGGAAATACAAAGGGCTGACACTACTCAACAGCTCTGAAGATGATCAGGCTGGAAGGAAAACCCTGGCTGACTTCAAGAACCATTATGAAGCAACAGCACTCAGAAGGGCACAGCATTCACATCAGACAGGCAAGCAGACAAACGGAGTGGAAGACAGAATCCAGAAATCAATCTGTGGTGAAAGGCAACTTATTTCTGACAAAAGTGTAAGGCAATGAATGCAGCAGGAAAAGGTCATTTTTTCAAAACATGGCACTAGAAACACCTGGTGTCCACATGCAAGAGCAGGATGTACACTCATACCTGTACTAATACAAACACTCAAAATGGATACACATGTTGCAAAGCCTAAAACTCAGAAACTTCTACAAGAAGAAACACAAGGGAAAGAGCAGAAAATCTTTATGAACTTGAGTTAGGCAAAGAGTTCTTAGGACACCAAAAGCACAATTGCAAAAGAAAAATGGATAAGCTGGAATTCATCAACTGGAGCACCCAAGGTGCACAGAGCAGCACAAGGGCAGATCAATGAGCAGGCGGCTGTGTAAAGGTAGGAGGGGCCTGCCTCCCAATGGCCCCAAGGCTGAGAGAGAACAAGAAGCCCCTGCAAGGGAACTGCAGGGGGCAGGCCTCAGAGAGGGACCATGCGTCAGTGAGTACAAGAAGTACATTCTGGAGGTCTTCAGAGATGAAGGATGCCAAGTCCCAGAGGCACAGTGAGAGGGGCAAGGGTGCACACGGGGAGCTACAAGGTCTCATTGTGAGTGAGTGCAGAAAATATGGTGTCTAAGTCTGAGCCTTCCAAGGTACATGACTGAACCAAGAAGAGGGTCATGTGAAGCTAGGCTGAGACCATGCTCAGGCTGAGAGATGGGGAGGTCGGGGGTCCGGACTCCATCTCGACCCGTGCTGAAGGCTAGAAGGGGCACAGGCTTCCCCTTGGCCTCTGCTGATGAAGCTGAGGACATCAAAGTCAGGGTTTATTCAGGGCATGTGGGCCCCTTCCCAATCCATGCTGGGAATAAAGGTACAAATAAGATGGAAAGCTGAGTGAAATAAAATACATCAACAAATGAATGATATTATTTACAGCTTAGGAAATAAGAAAAAAAAAAGAAACACCACAGTCCGGGGTAAGGGTTATGAAGTATCTTGTGAAAGTAACCAATTTTTACTCTTAAACACTCCCTAGCAATAACCAAAGTGGTTTTTAAAATCATTCTTTAGCAATAACAAAAAAATTAAGATGTTCAAATCAGACACAATAAATTCTTTTTTGTATTCTATCAGTAAGAAAAGAATTAAATAGCTTCACAAAGAATACTGGAATAACGAAAAATTACACTGTGGTAGGAGAACTAAAGATAAACACAGTGTTACTGATAAATTATATCAGCCAACACTTGCCTTCAGCACTGGCTGAAGCAGTGTACGCCATCCTGTAATCCCAAGTGCCCACCGGCCGCAGGGAGAGGCTGTCACAGAGCTCACACATCTCGGCCTAAAGTGACACGCAGAGCTCATTGCTGAAGCAGCATCAGTGATTCGCTGCGCTCACTGCGGAAAGACTTCCAGACAATTACAATGGTGTGAAATATTCATTAAGTAGCTCAATGTTAAATATTCCATCAACTAACAGACACAAATGAAAATTCTATGGTATTACTAGAGAAAGAACCCTTGCAAAGTCTTGGTTAAGCCCGCGGCTGGTGTGCTTAAGGAAAATGTCTGGTCTTTGTTTTCTGTAGTTAAACTTCCTAAGTATCTACCAAAGGTTAAGATACAAAATACTGTTACTGTAAGTGAGTTTTAATTAACAAGTTCTCAGACACTCAACCAACAGAATCAGAAGAGGCTCAAAAAAGCAGTCTCCCTCCCCCATGGACCTACAAAGGTACAAAACCTAGGTGTCCTACATGAGTCTGAATGAGCACGTTAGCATTCAGAGAGGTAAGAGCTCTACTTCAAAATTGTCCCTAGCCTCTTATTGTCTCTAAATTTTCAATAATCTACACGATACTGGCTTACTTCCCAAATATTCCTAAGTATGAAAGTTGAGATCAATCCCTGGAAGAAGGGTAAGAAACCCACAGACGGAAGCCACAAAGCGGCTGTGAGGCTATGACAGAGGTCTCAGTGCCATTGGTCTAATTCATGAGCAGAAAGAAAACTTCCCAATAATCTTGTATGTATAGTGTCTCATGTTCCATGTTTCTCAGAGAAAACAAGACAAAAATGAAAAAGAAAAATAACTGGCAGAGGGAAAGAGGGAGGAAGGGAGAGGTTTCCAAAGACACTAGAATGTGCTGTAAAGGAAAATTATTTAAAACTGGTATGGAACTGGCAAGGTAATTTGGATGAATCAGTGGAGTGTAATAGAAAGCAGAGGAAAGGGCCTAACAAATTGACGTATTTCTCGAGAACTTTAATAATTTTAATAACTGGTTTTAAAGTAATTAACTGACGATTTGGAGGAAAAAAAAAAGACACCTTGGAGATGAGATGCTGTGGGTTCAGTTCCCACCATGGCAACAGAGCAAGTATCGCGATAAGCACTGGTGTCCCAGTACATGAGTCATGTGACGACCAAACTGCGATCCATTACATGAGCAATAGCATTATGGTTACAAAAAGTACATGCCGTAATTAGAAATACTTTATTGCTAAAAAATGCTGACTATCATATGAGCCTTCAACAAGTCATAATCACCAACCACAGATTACCATGACAAATACAAAATTTAAACGTTTAAATATTCCAAGAATAATCAAAATGTGACACAGAAACACGAAATGAGCAAATGTTGCTAGAAAAATGGTGTCGATAGACTTGCAGACGCAAGGCTGCCACAAATCTTCAATTTGTAAAATACACACTATCCGCAAAGTGCAATAAAGGGAAGCTCAATACAACAAGGAGGCCCGCACATAACTATTCCTGCGTGTATGTGTCTGGGCCTGAGAACATATGCCCACTGTGGTACAGCCACAGAGAACTGAGCAAATGAGGTAAGGAATCTAACGCGTTTGTACCTAACATATGGTGATAGATGAATAAATACTACTGCCTAGCAAGAATGCAGTAGGGTATGCTGGATATTCCTAAATGAATATTGGAATGGATTCTCTTAAATGCTGCTCAGGCCACAGACAAGAAGATAACTTAAGTCAACTTCAAGAGAAGGGACTACAATGAGATGGGTATGTGGAAAGTTGAGCATGTTTATCAAAGAACTACTCCGACTATATAGAACTAAATATACAGAAATGATTTCCAAATACCGTTGTTCTATTTCATCTGCACTGTCACAAAAGTGGACAAACGAGAGAGGATACCACATAAATAAAAGAAGACTACTCATCAATATTGCGTTATGTATTAGACTGTAGCAGTCAACTCTGATTACTTCCAAGTGTATCAGCTCCTAAGCAACTTCTGATAGGAAGATTCAGCTAACATTTGAGAACACTATTTTTTAAAAAACAACTCTCTTAAGTTATGACTGTCACAAAAGGAAGGTCTTCTTGCCAAGTAGAAAATACAGTAAGTTCTAAAACCAATTACATTTTATGATTTCCCTGTGAAAGTATACATAGTGCATAGACAATACATGAAAATCACTAAGAGGGATTTAAAAATCTCTCCATTTTTCTAGGAGTATTACACTGTAAATTTCACTAAATGAAGACAAAATTTCATTATTTCATTAATTTTTTAATGTAAAAAAACTACCAGAGTAAGAATTTTCACAGGTATGTCAAAATACAGTGTCAAAGACACTAAAATACACAGGAATACAGCACACCATCTCTTCTGGCAAGGCAACTGGACACAAGAAACACGTAATGCAAATGCTCTCTTATATTCACATGCACACACCCAAATTACATAAAGTTCAAAGATGACAAACTTCCTTCTTCCATGTCTGAATACTTGAAAACATGTTAAACAATAAAATGCCAGAACTATTAAAAGAACAGCTAAAAAATACTGAAGACAATCATCACAAGCCGTATAAAGGAACCAGAGTACAGAATTAATTCAGGTTCCATTTCTGAATATAAAGTTTCACATTAACATTAGGTTTAAATTTGGAATATATACCAGGAGTGTTTTATATGACAGCCCTGCTGAGATTCGGTGGCCAGTGAAAACAAAACAGAGACAAATACACTGAAACCTCTCAACACACCCACCACTAGAACACCACATAGCCCTTTCAGATGGGCAGTTCTGGACGTCCTTGCACTTGGATATCGCTAGGCTGTCACAGTGCCTAACACGGAGTGGGGATGTCATCTCTGTGGAAGGGAACTGTGAACCAGCCAAAGGATGACTACAACCCAGGAGTGCAATTCATATGCCTCCCCCAGCACCAGGGGGAAGAGCACTGATGTGAGGACCTGACAGCCAAACAGGCCTGCAATTCAAAGTTCTCTTCATCAGGAATTTTTACACAGCTGCCTACACGCAGGAAAACCAATTTCATTTTCTCCTCCATGCTCCTGCTCTGGATGCTATCCATGAGGAGATCATAATGAGTAATGAAAGCACTCACTGCAAAGAGAAAGGAAAGAAAGTAGCAGCCACAGAAATTTCTGGAAAATTCCCACGCAAGGAAAGCAGCCTCTCAGGCAATAAACAAAGACCTAGCGATGAATCACCCAATGCCCACTGAAACCGTATGCCAGTGAAAAATACCCTATGCTTCCAAACAAAGCACCTTCCACATACTAGCACACTCGGAAGTAGAAGTGGCTTTCCTTTTCAAAGGAAAGAAGTAACAGAGAACATTTTTCTAGTGTTTTCAAGAATGTGCTTGAGAACCCCAAATGGAAAAAGTTCAAATGTTGTAAATATAACAAATCACAGTAAATCACATAAGTAGCCATCAATGCCATTCAAGGAACAGATAAATAACTGTGATACAAGTTAAGGAGATGAGCAGCAAATATTCTTGACAAGAAAATTAATTTTCAACTATACTCAACAGTAAGTATAAACATGCATTTTTTTATCTTCTAGATTTTACTTATCTATCATTTGCATCAGACTAAGCAGCCACAAAACAACACATCACAGCTGAAAGAATGCTAGGTTTGAAGTCAGAATGGTCCAGGTTCCAGTGTGAATTCTACCAAAAACTATGGTGGCTTAGGGCAAATTATTCAGCATGAGCCTCAGGTTTCTCATCTGCAAACTGGAAATAATACCAACTTACCTTGGATGGTGCATTTGCTTTTGCAAATGAATATTATGAATGTATCTGACACACAAGGAAGTAAAAAATAATAGCTGTCATTATCATTATCTGATGTAAAATGTTCATTTCACAGATCACCAGCAGTGATAACCTTTTCTTTAAAAAGGTAGGTCTCCACATAAATCTACTAAAAAATATTTTTAAACATTTTGAGTTTAATATTACAGAAGTATAAAAAACATATTATTAGTCTGTCTCCCTCAACTTTGTATTACTTTTAGGTGAAACTGACATAACATAAAATGAGCCACTTTCAAGTGAATAACTCAGTGGCATGTAGCACGTTCAGAAGTTGTGCAAAAACCTCTATATAAAGTTCCAAAACATTTTCATCACCACAAAAGGAACTTCACACCCTTTAAGCAGCTGCTGCCCAGTCCCTAATGCCCCAGGCTGTAACTATCACTTTCCTTATTCTGTATATTTAACAGAAATGAAATCACACAATATGTGATCGCACAACAGTGCTTGGTTGCTTTCACACAGCATAATATTGTCAAGGTTCAGCCATGGTGTGTCACGCACCAGAATTTCATTAATTTCTATGGTTTGAATAATATTCCACATGTGAAATCAACATGACTTACCCATCCACACACCGATGGACATTAGGGCTGTCACCACTGTCTGTAGAGTGTGACTAGTGCTGTAGACATGGGTGTATGTGTATTTGCGTGAGTCCTTGTTTCCAATTCTAAGCTCACCTGGGAATGCCTTGATTTCTCCCTCAGTTCTGAATGACAGTTTTACTGGATATAAAACTTTTGGTTGGCAGTTTTTTCTTTTACCATTTAAAAAATGTCACCCACTTCCTCCTGACTTCCACAGTTCCGGAAGAAAATCTACTTGTTTCTCACCATCAATGGACATCCCTTGTATCTGATGAGTTGCTTCTCTCTCTTGCTTTCAGGATGCTGTCTTGGCCCCTGAGTTTCCAGTTTGATTGTGATGTATCTCAGTGAGGATCTCTTTGCACTTATCCTTCTAAGGGTTCACTGAACTTCTGAATGTGTAGATTCTTCTTTTATCAAGTTTGTAGAGTTAACTGTTATTACTCCTTCAAACATTCTCTCTGTCCTCTGTTCTCTTGCTCTAAGATTTCCATTATGTGCCCATTAACACAACTGATGCTACCCCAGAAGTTTCTTAGGATCTACATATCTTCTTTCTCCTCCTGACATTGGGTAATTTCAAGTTACCTAGTTTCAAGCTTATGGATTCTTTCTTGCCTGCTCAAAATCTGCTACCAAAAACACTTTAGGAAGTTTTTCACTTACTGTACTTCTTAGCTCCAGAATTTTGTTTCTATTTTTTAAAATAATTTTATACCTTTATTGATACTCTATTTGTTAATACATCATTCTCCTGATTTATTTTAACAATTTGTCCATTATTTCCTTTAGCCCCTTGAGCATATTTAAGGCAGTCACTTTAGTCTTTCCCTAGTAAGTTCAATGTCTGAGCTTTCTCACAGGCAGTTTTTATCAAGTTCTTCTGTGAATGGGCCACATACTTTGTTTTTTTTGCACGCGTCAGAATTTTTTGTAGAAAACTGGACATACTGAGCATTATCATCTGGGAACTCAGGAAATTACTTCAAGATGGGTGCCATAACGGGAGGGGTGCAAGTGAAAACACCAAAAAACTCTCCTACTATTTTCCGATTACCTGCTCCATCACTTGGTGCTGTGCTGTCACCCTGACTACCTCCAGAGTTCTGATGAAGTTAGTTCTGCTGGATTTGTCAGTGTTTCTGTGGAAGGAGGTGCATGTGCAGCAGCCAGCTCTGCCATTCCCACAGACACCACACATCATTTATTTTTGAGTGATACAGTTAATACGCAGAAACTAATCTCTGTTCAGCTCAAAAACTACAATTAAAATAATTTAAAAAATAAGCCAGGATCTACACTATATTCTAAAACAAACTAAGATTATACTTAATTTACCTGGCCATTCTAGGGATTCTTTTCCCAAAACTAAAGCTTATCTTCTTTTCTACAGCATACCTTTCCTGTACCATGCCACATTTTATTAGCATCAAAGCTTTTTAGTAATTAATTTTACAATTCAATAGACAAAGAACAGTCTTTTCAACAAATATTATGGGGACAATTTGATGTTCACCTGCAAAACAATGTGGACCCATATCACACACCACACACAAAATATGAGATGAAAATGGATTGCAGACCTTACTGTAAGAGCTAAACTATAAACCTCCTGGAAGAAACTCTAGAAGTAAATCTCTGCAGCCATGGGTTGGTAAACTGTTTCTTAGATACAACCCAAAAGTATAAGCAACAAAAGAAAAAAAATAGATGAGCCAGACTCCATCAAAATGAAAGACTTTTGTGCATCAGAGGATACATCCGTCAACAAGAGAAAATACAACCCATAGAATAAAACAAGATCTTTCCAAATCATATATCTGACAAGAGACAAATCTAGAATATACTAACAACTCTTAAAAACTCAGCAATTAAAAAACAAACAACCTAGTTAAAAAGTAGGCAAAGAATCTGAAGAAACATTTCTCCAAAAGAAGATATACAAATGGTCAAAATCATAGCGAGATACTACTTCACTCCCACTAGGATGGCTATAATCAAAATAATGGACAGTAACAAGTGCTGGTGAACATGTGGAGAAGCTGGAGCCCTCATACACTGCTGGTTAAGAATGTAAAATGGTGTAGCCAGCTAGGAAAATAGTTTGACAATTCATCAAAAACATAGAGTTACCATATATTCCAGCAATTTCACACTAGGTATATATACAAAAGAAATGAAAACAATGTTCACACAAAAACTTGTACACAGATGTTCACAGCAGCATCATTTACAATAGCTTAAAAGTGGAAACAACCCAATATCCATCCACTGATGAATGGGTCATCACATAGTGGGATATTATTAGCCAACAAAAAGAAATAAAGTACTAATACACAACTCCACAGCTACAACCTGCTGACCCTTGAAAACATCATGCCAAGTGAAAGAAGCTAGTGACAAAAGCACACATTGCATGATTCCATTTATATGACATGTCCCGAAGTTACAAACCCACAGACAGAAAGCGGCTGAATAGTTCCTGGGACTGGGGAGGGCAGGAAAGGGGCAAGAAGAGGAAAGAAGGACTACTGTTACATTCAGTTTCTTTCCAAAAAGTTAAACATGTTCCAAAGTTTGATGGTGGTGTTGGTTTCCTAACTCTGAATATACCAAAAACCACTGAACTGTATACTTTAAAGGGATGAGTTTTATGTGGAACATACCCCAATAAGATATGTATGTGTGTGTGTGTGTGTGTCTGTGTGTGTGTGTGTGTGTGTGTGTGTCTGTGTGTGTGTGTGTCTGTGTGTTTTGGATAGGATTTCAAATAATTCCTTGGACAAATATCCATATATAAACAGATACAAGACCCACTCTAAACTTCTTCATTTTTAAAGACTTTGAGGTCATTATGAGCACTCAATTTAGTTTTTTCCCATCTTGCCTCACAAAGTTGCACAGTCCCTTTTCTACTGTTATATGCCAATTTGTAAGAGTTTCTTCCCCTAGTCTCTGCCTAACACACGGCTTCTTCTCTACTAGGACAGAAAATCCAAACCAACAAGTTCTTTAAAAACATACATTAAGCACATGTTAAATCCCTGAATGGAGGTTAAGGAGAAATAGGCATATTATCAGTTACCATTTTGAATCATGGCATTTATTTAAGGTGCTCAAAGTCCTTCTATTTAAGTATAGTTTAAGGCTAGAGAGATGTGAGATAAGGGAATACTATGCTTCATAGAAAATGTGTATACACCAAATGGTTTTCACAAGTGTCTAAGTAAATAAGCACCATAAAAAACTGTAACAAAGCATGTTATATAATTATTAATATATATGTGTGTACATATTTATATACACATATACACATACACATCCAAGCATCTACCCTGATGAATAAAAATCTACGCTGAATTTGTAAGCATATTATTATAAGAAAATTAACTAGAGGTACCATATGCAATCATATATTATTTTCAGTAACAGAATTAAGACGTTTTCTTTCATTTATGTTAACCTAAAATGATGACTACACTAAATAAATGATAAACTTGGTTAAAAGTGTCTTGCTAACCTCTTACTGTAAGCTTGCTGTATAGCTGTGAATTCACTTCCTTGTCTCTCTGAAAACGCCGAAATTCATCAACTGCTTCCCTTGTGATAGTAACAGCCAAGACAAATCCCTACAAAACAAAATAAGGTATCTGAAAAATCTGTATTTTAACAAAAAGTAAGGGGAAATTCTTTTACTATTTGACTTTTACATTTCCTTCCTCTATTAATACTATAGCTGACCCTTGAACAACATGGGGTTAGAGGCACCAACCCCAAGCAGCAGAGGTCTGAGTATAACTTTCAACTCCTTACAACTTAACCACTAACACACTATTGTTGACTGGAAGCCTTACCAGTAACATAAAGTCGACTGACACACTTCGTACATTATGTGCTGTATTCTTACAAAAAAGCAGGCTAAGGAAAAGAAGGTGACTTTTCAAATTTGCACAGCTCTTTGAAAATTTTTCCAATACATTTATTGACAAAAATTTGCATGTAACTGGACCCATGCAGTTCAAACCCGTGTTGTTTAAGGGTCAACTGTATTTCTAAAACAAAATAAATGAAAAAAAGAAAAAAAGACCAAAAGTAACAATGAAACACTACAGAAGGAATATCATACATAGTAAACACTACCCACTCTTACTATATCCAGGAAAATTTATTTAATTCACATCATAATATACACTTCAAGCTAAACATCAGAAAATACTTAGTAACCAAAAGAAATCAATAATCTTCGATAAGCCCATGAATTATATTTAGAACACTCAGGCATTCAATTTTAAAATTAACAGAGACTGAAGGAAAAACGTTTTAATTTCCACACTTCCACGTTCCTGATCGAATGAAGGCATGTAGGAGCCAAACCACCGCCGATACTCACACTGACCGGTTTCTTGCACTGCACAGAGCCATGCAGCCACACATGAGCACACAGGGCTTCTCCTCTTTTTTCAATAAAAACCTGAATAGGTTAATTTGATGGTATCCAAATAAAATTTGTATATACTTGTAATCCATTGTGAAATCTGTCACATCATAATATGTGGCTAAAGTCCATCTCCTTGAAGGCTACGTATATATTTTCTATGAATATTTAAATGCATCTCCTATAACTAAACAGACCTCTTCAGTAGGCTCTGGTCCACTTTATGAAGAAGACACATGGGATGAATTCCCACTGGAAGGACAATAATCTTTTATTCAAGTTTTTTTTTTCTGTATAACCAATAGGCTAAGCTAAGTGGGTTACTAGAGCATGTTTCTTATTTTACTGAAATGCACACCTCCTTATGCAGTTAAGGTAGAATGCTGGCAGGGGGCTCCACCTTGTCCACGTGGCCCATCTCTCACTCAGAAATCAGCCACCAGTCTTGACTTTCATGGTACAGCCATCATCTATCCTATAAATACTCTGACCCCTTCCTGGCCCCCAATTCATCACTCATTACTCCTGTACCATACTTCCCAAAAGCATCTGGAGGCTGGACTATGCCCTGTGGCCACATGGGCCTGGCTCAGCTCCTCCTCAAAAACAAAAAGCAAAAAACCCCAGACACCTTGTCTCCCACCTTCAGCCTCATGCTCTCAAAATCAGCCTTCCACAGTTACCAATGCGTCTTCTACAATATAAATCGGACAACACGTGGCAAAGTCCTCCTCAGGGATGGGCCCCAGCATCCAGGGACCGAATCCTCCACTAGGTCCCACTGCTTATCTCCTCTGGGGGCAGTGCAGCCTTAAGAATGGACAGAGTTCTAAGCTCATTGCCTACTCAGTGATGCCTTGCTCTCCAGCAGCAAACGTTGCTAGTGGTCTCCTGAAACGCCATGACATGCCATATCATCTTGGCCAATGTACTTCCAGTGGCTGCAGAAAGCATTATTTTGAGGACTCCAAAGACACTCTTGGAATCAAGAACATCACTCCTGGAAAAAGCAGTCACAAATAATTTGTGACGTGCCCCATTCGCTAAGAGGAAGGGGGCACAGTGTGTGTGCCACGCGGTTGCCACAGCCCTCACTAAAGGTAATGCTGACAGGCATTTGGACCTCCATCTAGGTCCTTTGGCACACTTTTTAAATAAAGTTTTGTAAAGATATAATTCACATGCCACAAAACTAACCCTTTGAAAGTATACAACCCATTTTTTAGTACACTAAGTTGTGCCACCACCACTACCATCTAGTTTTGGAATACTTTCATCATCTCAAAAAGAAACCTCACACCCAACACCAGTCACTGCCCAGTCTCTCCTGCTCCCAGCCCCACACAGCCACCCATCTGCCTTCTGTCTTTGTGGACTGGCCTGTTCTGGGTAATACAGTAACTGTTCAGTGTTTTGATAAACCACCAAACTGTTTTCCAAAGTGGCTACCCCACTTTACATTCCTTACTGGCCATCTGTATATATTCTTTGGAGAAATGTTTATTCAGATCCTACACCCACTTTTTAACTGGGTTATCTTTCAACTGTTAAGTTGTAGGAGTTCTTTATATTATTCTGGTTACAAATACCTTGTCAGATAAAATATGTTGCAAGTACCCTCTCCATTCTGGGTTATCATTTTCCTTTCCTGACGGTGTCCTTTGATGAGCAAAACTTTTTAATTTTAATGAAGTCCAATTTACTTCATTTTTTCCTTTTGTCACTTGGGCTTGGTGTGTCTAAGCTCACAAAGATTTACCGTTGTTTTCTTCTAGAAGTCGTATTTTTAGGTCTATGGTCCACGCTGCGCTCCTTCTTGTCTTTTAATGTGAGGCAGGGACCCAGCTGTGCCTTTTGCGCATGGCTGTGCAGTTGTCTCAGCATCATTTGTTGCAACTATTCTTTCTCCACTGAAATGTCCTGGTCCCCTGATGAAAACCAGTGTGTCATACATGGACAAGTTTATTTCTGGACTTTCCATTGTAACCCTTGATCTATACATCTACCCTTCAGCCAGTACTGTACTATCTTGATTACAATAGCTTTGTAATTAGTTTTGAAATGGTAACGTATGTGCCCTCCAACTTTGATCTGCTTTTCCAGGTTGTATTGGCTACTCTGGGTCCCTGGCATTTTCATATGAACTTCTGTATCAAAAAAAGCCAGCTGGGGTTTTGATAAGGATTGTATTGTATTGAATCTGTAGATCAATTTGGAGAGTATGCTGTAACAATACTAAGTCTTTCAATTCTTGAACATGGGATAACCTTCTATTTAGAGCTTCTTCAATTTTTTTTACAAAATATTTTAGTTTTCAGTATGCCATCTTGAAAACTAAATCTAAATTTAGATTTAGCTAAATCTATCCTATTTTTTCTTTTTGATATTATAAACAACTGCATCGTAATTTCATTTTCAGGCAATCATTGCTAGTGTACAGAAATATAAATGATTTTCATGTTTTTATCTAGTACCCTACAACCTTACTAACTCATTTGTGAGTTCCAATATTTGTGTATGTATTCCTTAGATTCTCCCACATTCAGGATCATGCCACCTGTGAGTACAGACAGAAAGCTGTTCTTCCTTTTTTTTGCCTAACTGCCTCATTCATTTTACCTTCAGTGCCATGTCGGACAGAAGCAATGGGAGCAGACAGCCTTGCCTTCTGTCTTGGTCCTGATCTCCAGGGAAAAGCACCCAGTCTTTGACCACTGGCAGTACACACTACCTGTGCAAAGCATAAAATTTTAAGAACAAGAGAGAGTTCTGTATTATAACTGAACGTCTCTGGACTAGAAGGAAGTATATGCTTAAGGCACTTATGGCCAGCTTCTCAAAAGCTGGTAACTTGTCATGACAAAACAACAATGAAATAAAGTGGCCATCAAGAACCTACTAGACGGGGGCACACAAGTAGTCTTATTTTTAATGTAAATTAATCATCTTATTACAACTAGAGTTAACAAATGTAAGACAAAGAAAAAAATAATGAAAATCCAAAGGAGCTGATACAAAAAAAAAAGTTTAAAGAAATTTAGCATTATCAAAAGCCTTAAAGTTTACATAATTTTTTTGACCAAGCAGTTCCACTTCTAGAAACTTATCCTAAAGAAAAAATCAAAGATCCCAGCATCAAATATGAAAAACTGGAAATAAGCTGAATGTCCATAAATTAAGAAATTCATGGTATGAACTGAAATACTCTTATGATGAAATACTATATTTGCTCAATTCCAAGACACTGTTGTTTTTAAGATACATCATTACTATTTTGGTAATAGTCTCGGATAGGAAGACAATCCTATTTAAATATACACAAACAGTAAGTCACAACTCAATTTCAAGTAATGTGAAAAATATGCACCTACAAATCCAGCAACTACAGTTCTATGCAGCCATTCTCATGAAGGGATGTATTTACTGTTACAGACTCATGTTCCCAATGTGTAAATTCTTACTGTTTTATTTGTGACTGACTCATCTTGAGAGACTGGACTGTCAGACATGTTATCTATAAACTGAAGACAGTATTTTTACACTGTCTTTAATCAGGTAAGCATGTCATAATCAACTGGCAAGTTTTCTGCAACACAGACCTGCTTGGGCCCCACCTAAAGGTACACCTTTACCTCTCATTTCCAGGGAACTGGTCCCAAAGAGTACATGTTATTTAAAGTCCCCAGGTCAATCTAATTTTCACCTTTAAACCTATGGCTTAAGGACAGCAAAAGTTAACTCTAAACTCATTAAGTGATTATAAAGCACACAAATGCACTAGTTTCTAGTGCTTCCGGGACCTCAAGGAGGAAAAACAAGACCCATTTCTAATACAGTGAAGTTAGAGAAGAGGCAATGATGAGGCCCCAACTTCCCGAAGCAGACATGAAACACCCTTAGGAAGAAACAGCGCTGGTCACAGGCCAGGACTGCTGGCATCTTTAAGCTGCTCTAGACCACATTTCAAATCTAAGATTAGTCTGAATTCTTAACATGTGTAGGACCAGCAACAGTCAGGAGGTGTCACCATCCTGAGAAAACACCCAACAGCTGGTCTAGGAACAAAAGGCATATTGAAGGAAAGGCAGAGTGGACACCACCATTTCCTTCTTAGCCATAAGCATCTATGACAAATGGGCCTTTATTTCAAGTTTAGATTTTCTGAGGTCTTAGCTGGATCCTAACAGATGGTAGTTTATGGAGGGTTTGGATAAGCAAGTCTTTCCTGCAGGAGCAGCTGGGCCTTCCCATGACCCCAGCACCAACCAGGTCAGGGACTTAAGCCACAGCACTGCTACCTAGAAAAACCAAAACTGAACACAAGAGAGTCTCAGTGAAATACTGTCCCCTGCAAACAATAGTATTTGTGCATGAGCCTGTTAGACTGGATGACACAATGTCGCATGTGGACTGTTTACAGCCCGTGACTAAACCTTGTATCACACAGTGGAATTATTTTCTCCTATTTCTCCAGATAACCCAGAGGCCATGTGGCATAAGTGCCAAAACAATATATATTTTTGTAAAAAGAGAAAAAATTCCATTGATATATTATAATATCAGCTTACCTTTGAGGGATTATTACATGTCAGATACTTCCTATGTGTTTTAAATGAGTTTACCTTTTAAAATTCACAAGAACTGTGTAAGGCGTGTGCCCCTGGCTCTAATTTACAGACCTGAGGAGGACAGCAGTCCTGCCTAGGCCACAGAGCTCATGCTAACACAGGCATCTCTGGACGGTGGGACTCCAAGTGACTGATTTGTTTTCCCTTCCCATACCCCACCCGCACCTCCAGAGCAGAAACTCACAAGAAAGGGTGGACTTTAAATACAATAAAGTTAATTCTCACATGTTAAAAAAAAAACGATAAGGTACTTCAAAAAACCTGAGGCTGAAAATTCAATTATTAAAGGACTTAAAACTCAACCAGAGATGGAAATGAGTGTCCACATGGAAATGGGGAGCAGGACCCATCATTGCATGTGCTCACACCAGAGCTGGTCAATATGATCAGCTTCGTGAACAGTTAAGAAAAGTACATTCTTCATTAAGAATCCATCCAAAAAGAACACTTTCTTTGGCAAAAAGCTAGTTACATCAAAGTAAGGACAAAAGGCTAAAGCATAATACAAACGAATACATTTTACTTTAGATCTTTAAGAATTTGTATTCTCAGGCTATCACTGTTTAAGTTAAAATAAATTTTAACCCAAGACAAAAAATATTTAAGTGGTAAATAATATCAAGTGATAAAGCTAGGAATAGAAAAAAGTGCTAGAAATAAAAACATGTAGCCATAAAGGTGGTTTATGTTTTTAGTATGACAAAACTTTTCTCTATGTTCCAAAATCATTGTAATGCTAGATGCTTTTATTAGAAAATGGAGAAGTAACAGTACTTTTCCAGTAAGACGCTGAAGGTGCACAGAGCCTACAGAATTCCTGGCAAGCATGCATAAAGAACAGTGTACAGCCGGACTGATCCTTACAGCAAAGTGCGCGACTGAGAAAAACCAGAGACAACCTAAAAGTTTCCTTTCCCGGGAGGATAACGATACACTCACACAGTGGAATACTTTAGGGAAGTGAGAAAAGCATGAACTGGGTTGATACATACAATTGGCCGACATGACTGATTTTATGAACGAGTTAAACCAGAAAAGCATGTTACAAAAGGATAACCTTTATCTAAAGTGTAGAGAGCATGTAGAACAATACTGCATTGTTTTAATGATACAAACATGAGCAGCAATTTCACCTCAGCTCAGAATGGAAATTTCTCCAGTGGGAAGAAAATGAGAGAAAAGGAAGAAGAAAAAGTCACTCCTGTTCCCCTCTGTGGCTCCTTGGCTCTAACGCCAGCTTTTAGACTGTGGCACACCCTTCAGAGTTCTCCTTTGAGTGACATGTGCAGACGCATGGCTCCCTCGCCCATGCAGGACGGAACCTGAGAGCCTAGAGGGCTGACCTCACCACCCCCTGTCTCCTTTCCAAACACAGTCCCCACAACTTTTCACTCCTGCAGCCTGTGGCCCCTTTTGCAACTATTGTTCCCTCTGCCTGCCCTCTTTTCCCTGTTCTGTGCACAGCCTACCCACCCACTCTGTCATTTGGTACCACTCAAATGCCACCACTCAGGGGGTTTCCTTGACCACCCTATTAGAACAACCCATCACTCCCTACCCCCTTACACTGATTTGTATTTTCTTCTCAGCCTTACAGCTACCAGGCACTGCAGATCTATGTGAAATGCTTTTTCCCAGAACACAAGCTGTATCGGAGAGCACACTGTCTGTCTTACTGCTCAGACTACTGCTGCACCCAGATCTCAAAACTGGCTCATCAAAGACTTGTGTTTTAAATCTGTACATATTTTAATCCACTTTTTTCATTCTAATATATGTCTTTAATGTTATTAAATACTTTTCCTAAACATTATTTTTAAAGCTGCACAGCATTTTAAGGTACATAGGGCATATACCATAGTTAAGCAATCCATTATTAGATATTTGACTTTTAAATAATTTGGCACCAAAAATAATAACAGACATTCTTTAGACTATGACCGGTCACTATTACATCTTCAGGATAAATTCCTCAAATAAAATTGCTCAATCCATTTTTAAGGTCTATGACATGTATTACCCAACTACCCTCCAGAAAGGCTATACAGATTTACATCTACACTAACAATGAGTGAGTGCCACACAGCTGTACATTCTCAACACCACCGTCTCCTCCCCCTGCCACTCAAATGAGTGGAAAAGGTCATTAAAAATAAAATGTATGTATTCACTGATCTTGTAGTCATGTTATACAGGAAGTTATGTTTACTGCTCAAATCCATACTACTCCAAGCTCTATGAACGGGGACAAGTAGGACGGGCCCAAGCTGCCCTGTAAGCTGGACTCCCATCCCCTCCTAGTCTGCCTGCTGCACCTGGGAAGACAGTCTGTCTGGTGGGCTGCACAACCCAGAAAAGACAACCCAAGCACCCAGCCAGGTTCCCAGCTCTGAAGGCCATGCTGGATGGGAAGCCTGTACACTACACTGCTCTTTCACTAAAGGAATAATTTCACTCACTGTGCTTCTTTGCCCAGATTACATTGCTAACCTGCCCAAAAGGGAGCAAACAGGAGAAAGCAGTACATTTTTCTAGGTGAAAGGAAGAAAGAACACATATGTCCGATCTGTATAAGCTGAAAATTAATGAAGACCATCATAAAACCAAACAGCATTAAACTATCAAGACAACATATGTTTGAAATGGAAGTATTTGATGATAAGTATCATTTGCCTTTTAAAAATTTTATACATTGAGCCGTCAATCAGAAATCATCTGGACTTCACTGAGATACTTCAGAATTTTCATACTCAGCCCAAGGGTAAAAAGTACCCATCTGTCAGAATGTCCAGAGTCACTGACAGACCCCACACCATCCCGCACACAGCTCCGTTGGCACTGGATGGGAGGTGGGCTGGGAGACACACCTGCCACCCTGGCTGGCCCAGCAGGCCCAGAAGAGCCTGCCCAGGACAGGTGCCCAAGCTTCTGCAGCCAAGATCCACAGGCAGTGCGCTGCCTGTACATCCCTCAGTGCTGCACCAAGTGACAGCTCTACCAAAGCTTTTAACAGAAGAAGTCCAATGACACACAGCATCAATACCAAATTTTTTAAAATGTGATCAATTTATCTTTTAACCATGTCAACTTTTAAAACTATATTCTAAATATTTAATAATTTAACTTAATTTCAAAAATCTTTTCTTTTACCAGAGGAGCCCAGTAGGTGTAGAGATAGCCTATTTTCAATGCTGGTACAAACTGTGAGCAGGATACTACCAGAAAATAGAGATTCAAGAAAAACTTGAATTGTTCATATAAAACCTAAAAAGGAAAAGAAAAAATTAACACAATCTCTCCAAGGAAAATCTTTACCTCAGTTAAATAATTAAAATCAGCACAATATCTAACTATGTTTCCAATTAACAATGAGAATATACATTGAGTCACAGCAAGTTTAATATTTTTGATATGGCTTTCCAAAAACTCACTAACACATAAAAAGAGGTAAGGCTGCCCCCAAATTGTATTTAAAATAAACTGAAAAAAAAAATTAGTACTTTCAGCTATGTTAAATGTTCTCTAAAAGTGACTGATTTTATCTGCATGCAAATTTCCAGTTATCCACACTCACCTTCTATTAAACCCTTATGTGCACACCAGACATACCAGAGCAAAAGCCTTCCCAAAGCTAACAGCTCTGCAAACACACGCACGCACCTTGACAACGACTCAGAAATTCTTATTGTGGAAGAGCTGTGCTCACCTTGTACTTATGAAATGTAAAAAATAAAGTATGATAGCCACATTTCCTGAATGTGGACATCAGGGTAGCTTTACAAAGACTGAGTGAATGCACAAACCACACACAGGTGTGATTTCACAATCTGTCCTACTGTCTTTAAATATTGTGCTTCCCTCAAAGTGTAAGCAACTATAAACAATGAAAGTATGTAAATTATAGGCCAATTTTCAGGAAGATAATATAATTCAACAAAATTCTAGGAACACAAATCCTCCAATTTTTTGGTTCTCTTTGGTTGATTCAAAGAGAATTATCTTCAAGGAAGAAAATCCAAAGTCTAGCATATTAACAGACTTCTAGTTACCAATTCTTAAATTATTAGATTTAAACTGCAAATAAGAATGGAACAAAATTCATGTTTACAGATAAGAATAATTCATGACAATTATAATGAAACTTACAAACTTGTAACTTGCAAATCAAAACCTCCTTGGATGCTGTTTTTTAACAAGAGCAGAGGAATGGGTTAAGTACTTACTGTTGGCTTATATAATGAAGTTTTCATAAAATTTTTTACATAATGAAGTTGTATCATCAGTTGTGAGTGTGACTGAAAAATCAGTTACATTGATAACACGTTTATACTCATATTGAATTGCTGTCTAAAAATGTTTTGAGTCATTTCATAAATTAATCTCAGCAGGAAAGAAAGCTCTTTTTCCTCAGTGAGTTCTTTAAAATCTCAGTTAGTATAAATTATATCTATTAGCAATTCAGAAATTGCCATTTGTGCTAAAAATGGCATAGAATTCCTACTGTGCAATTACCAAATGTTTCTAAAATACTACATTTTAGATGAAAAGACTAATTTAAGAGACAATCTAAGGAAAAAAAGCATTCATACGGTAATAGTTGTACAGACACACCAACAGGTGTTTTCAAGATATAGCCAACCTTTGCAGGCTGAGTAATTTCAAAGTTAAGCTGCACTGTTGGCTTTAAACCAATCAATACTTCATTGTCTACTGAATGAACTCAATGACCTTTAGGAAAATGTACAATGGCTAGCCAATCTATGAATATTTAGTAATTTAAACCTAGAGAGAAACAGTAGCTTCATTCAATAAAGATGAGAATATTTACCTGCCTGAAAGACAGTTTACATTTTATTGTCCTGACAAAAGATCAGTCTTTTAATTATGGAGGGTTTAGTTTTTGTGTGTTTTAACAAGACAGCATTATTAGATATGAAGCATTTGCCAACTGTTGAGATGGTTGGGGACAGGTGGCAGGGATAATCACTGCCCAATATAAAGTCAGTATGATTATTTAAATGAAAACGTGAAAGATAAAGCATCCCTCGTTTCACATAACAAGAGACTTTCTTACAAAGTAACATGACCTAATACCTATAACATATCCAAACTCTGATACAGAAATATAATCAGCACCAGCTTCCTTTTGCTTTTAGAAAGATAAATAGGTTGGTCTACTAAACAGGAAATGAGGAACAAATACAAGAATTATTCAACTATTCTAAATACATATACACTCAGTTTTGTAATTTAAACCAGAAAGAACACTAGCAACAAAAAAGGCAGTAAAATACTTAACCTTCAGTATTTAAATTTAGCATAATACCTAACTGAAGGTAACTAATGACATAACAATATAACAAGGCCTGAAATTTATAATGTGAAATACAAAAGATATCTACCAATGCTTATAGACATTTTGTTACTGAGTCATGTTTGTATAAAAAATTATTTTACTTTCACTGGGAAGTCCCTTGGCAGGCTTTAAGCATTACATTCCATCTTTCCCTCCAAATTCCCAGCCAAACAAATTTATGACTTATTTTCCAATTTTATTTAGCTTTACCTGATTATTTTTACAATATGTTTATCTAGAACTGAAGGCAGTAATCAAACTACAAATGTTCCTGAGTTGAACTATATGATGTACACACTAAAAATGTTTATGAATTATTTAACAATTATTTGAAACATGGAGAGTCCAAAAGCAAAAGGACACTGTTTGGATATGACAGAATTAACATGGGAAAAAGTAAAAAACAAAAACAAACAATGAAACAAAGGAAGCTAGCAATCTCTCACATGCAACCTGTTTTCAAGAATTTAATAGTCTTACCCCAGGTATAAAGGTAAATACATTGTATTTTTGATTTTTTATAGAATTTCTGGGATGTTTTTCTTCACACTTTTCGGGATGTCCGAGCCACACTGTGCGCGCTTTCAGTTCCCTCTTTCTTTGACAAATACTCATCAGCCAATCACAGCAACTGCACAGAACAGAAGATACATGTTGCGTATGGTTTTTTTTAATTTTTAAAGTGAAGCCTACATATTTGGAGCCAATACTGATTGTTTTTATATTTATCAGACACCAACTGTGTATCTAATGATAACCTGCAGAGGTTTTCTTAAAATGGGCCAGTTATACTGATTTTCATTTATGAGAAAACACTGAAAGAAGGACTTGTATGAGTATATAAGGACATCTAGAATCTCAGGGAAATTTCTTCCCTGTTTAGACTCTCTTACTAGCAAAATAAAACCACTGACATTCTGAAGCAGTCAATGTTTTCTATGCTGAGAAAAGGCCATATGTTATTGGTAATAATCAATACATCACTCAGTGATTTGATGATAAAGGTCCTTAGACATCAATTAATCCAGAGATGACCTCCTCTCTTCTCTGAGGTAATCACTTTTTTCCTCTCTTAAAAGCTGACTTTTCTGAGAGCATTAACATAAAATTAAGATTTATGGCTTAGTTCCATATTTAGAGAGAATAGTAATGTTTAATGGGATATTCTAATGATAATAAAAGCTTGACTGTATTTTCATATAGCTATCTTCATCTATGCAATAAACAGTTTAACTAAATCTACTGTTGCTCCAACACTGTCAGGGTTCCAGGAGAACAAATGCTCCCCTTTCCTGGACACCCAAACCACCACTCAGGGGAGAGTGAGAAGTGTCCAATGTGACAGCTTTTCTCAGAATACTTCAGAAAACAATGAAAAAGTATCAAATTCATCTCTATTAAGCACAAAATAATCATGAACTTGAACATCAGTATTAACCATTTGGTTTAATTCAGATTTCTAAAATGGAAAGGCTCAGAATGGTTTACTAAGGGAAGCTGGTAAACCTCATCTTCTCAATGTAGTTAAGGCTAGAACAGCAAGCCTGCAGTTCAAGGCAGAAAATCTCAACTGCCCTTTGCAACCAAGTAAGCTCAAAATTTAACATGAAATTTTGCATGACAATGACAGTGTCTTAGAAGGTATGATTATAAAACAAGGTTGACATATCAGGACTTGTACCTTGAAATCCCTGCCTGTCTTCCATGGTGGGGCACCATCCGCCTTACTGTTTTTCTGGTGGAGGGAGGGGCCTGACCAAGTAGATTTCAGTAAAATGTTGGTAACTGACCTTGTTCATGCTTGAATAAAACAAAAATTAAATAAGGCCTCAAATAAAATACAGTGAGCTTCAAATGGCCATTTCTCACCTTCCTGTTGCTCTTACTGTATGGCCTGGATACCCACACAAGGACTCCTGCACTACAGCCCAGCCGGCCTTTCTATACCCATCCAGACCCCACTGCCCCATACGTGCCTCCCCATGGCCAGCCTGGCAGAGAGATGGCAATGTGCCCTCCTCCCTCACTCCTCCCAGCAGCAGCTCCAAACTACCAACCTCTAACCTAGCTCGGCAGGCGCTCCTGGTGCACAGAAACCCACATGTGCACCACACAGTTACAGATTCACGCCACGCAGGCTATGAGGGGATTCTTTCTTAAACTTCAGGTTTAATTACAGTCTCAGATACCCGCAAATACATGATACCAGATGCCAAGCTCCCACATTTCACCAAGGAGAAAACTGGAGGCCAGAAAGGTAGTGACTTATGGAAGACGGAGTAACTGTTAGTGGCAGAGCTGAAACCAGAGCCAGATCTCAACTCCCACATCAATCCTGCACTCTTCCTACCACACTGAGCAGTCAGGCTGGCTGCTGCTCCTTTTCACAGATGGCCTGTCCTCAGCCGAGGACTGGGCACAGCAGCCACTCAGAAAATGATGAAAAGAAATGAAACAATTTATGAGCCCGCAACAAGATTCAATGGGAAAAAAAGCAGGCTTTAAAGCCACGTTTTCGGAGAGAATTCCTGGCAAGGGGTCTGGGAAATTCCTAGGTATACGTTTTGCCTCCTCATCTGTAGAAGCACCAAGGAGCTGAGAGGCAGTATGCCATGAGGCCTCTACACACTGCCTGCCCAGAGCAAACCGGCCCAGAGCTCTGCTCTCAGACGCTGCCTCTCTGTGTGTGTTCAAGGTGCCTCCACCTTGCCACGCCAACTTGGGCACAAGTGTGCACACCTTTACTGGCCACAGGGGACTACTTTCATGTGAATTTAAATAGAGGGAAATAAAACTCCAGTTCCTCAAGCCCATCTGGCCACACTTTAAGGCCTCAACAACCACCTTAGCTAGTGGCTGCCATGTTGGACAAACATCTAGAATATTCCCATAATCATAGAGAGAGTTATCATCAAGGGCTGGCATACACAAGAGATACCGGGGACAGGTACAAGAGGTGAGATACAGGCTTCATACGTGCACTTCAAATATAGCAAAAATCCTCCAATAATATATTCAGATATGAATTTTATTCTGAAACATATAATTACCTAGTCCGATGGTTTAATGTACAAAAGTCAGATAAATCTAAGATGAAAGAGAAGACAGGCAAAGCCAAGTGTTTGCAAAAATGTATGTAAAATTTAAGAAATGTGGACTTTGCAGTTTATGCTGGTATCAGCTTATTTCACCACAGGCGAGAGGCTGTGCAAAATGCAAAGCCACTGTGCACATCACATGAACACTGTGACATCAGCTAGAATAAAAGCCTCGACACCAAGAGCACTGTCAGCAGCACAGGAAGCTACCATCACTAACATGAAAAGCTTTATAGTCCATAAACTTTAAGGGCTAAAACAGATATCCAACAGTTTCTTCTTTCTCCATAAGCCTATACAGAAAAGACTGAGTTCTAGACTTCCAAGATGTACCTGAACTATTCATAATACTTTGCAACTAATAACTATTAATAAACAAAGCACTATTACTAATTATTTCCTGTGTAAGGACAAAATCCAGCAGAGTCAGGGAGTCACATCACATGTTACTTCACAAATTAGGTGACTGCGTGGCTCCCACAAAGCCGCCACTGGGTCAGACAGACGGAAAACAAGACCACAAAGGGAAGACAAGGGACTTTCATGCTGAGAGTAAAGGGCATGAACTCCATAAAAATTAAATTACTTGTAACCAAAAAAGGATGTATAAGCCTTGATGAGTCGTAGAGCATAGGGGAAAATAAAATTACGGACAATTTTAGAGGGCAAAGTAATGTGAGTAAAATATATTAGCAAATACTGATAACTGAAAGGGAGAAGAGAAGTCCTTGGAAGAAAACAACTAGGAGCTTTACCTAGTAACATTTCTATGCAGGCTAAATATTTCCTAAATGATCGATTATTCAGAGGACACTTTCCCATTTATGTATAAATCACCTTCCATTGTCAAGGCAAATCAAAATCAAATCCAATACTGCATGAATTACACCTTTTCTTAAAACATTTTAGGATTAGCTTTCACAAATGCCTCTATAACCAAAGTGGTACCCCAACATTAAATAAAGCATCTTTATATACTAAGATCCTGTTTTATAAATTTTTAATTAGCCATAATTAACTCCCTAAATTGAGAGAGCCTCCTTCAAAAAAAAAAAAAAGAAGATAATTATATTCAACAGGTACCTTTGGTCACCAAGCCAAAAGGACTCATGTCTTCTCAGAAGATGGGCACTGTCCCATGCTTCTGCACCCTAAATGCACAGAGGCCACGTAGAACCGGCCGCAATCACAGCATGAGAGTCCTCCCTCCCTTTAGGTGGAAATGCCACTCGGGAGGCTCTACCTGTACAGGGACGAAGTGATCTTTGATGACTGAAACGTAAACCTCCTGAGAAAGGCACTCCTGCCCAACCACCAGAGAACCACATGCATGGAGGGAGTCACAGCAACTTTCACGGAGGGCATCCAAAGGGTTAGGCAGATCACAAGAAAGCCTTTTCAGTGCGTCAGAGCTGGAATTTTTGCCAAATTATAAAAATGAGGAAGCAGTTCATAAACCATGAAGAAACTAAAGCAGACTCAGTCCCTGAAATGAAGAATAATCTTAAAAGAAGCCTTACTACTCACAGACTCTACAAATAGAAATACATAGAAATGTGCTATCTACGCTTATTGCAATATTTGCCAACATAGTCCTCCTGTAATTAAACAAGTAACTTTATGTATCTTCTACTCATTGACCCATCATCTAACAATGTTGGTAACACCAAAGTTTATAATGCCTAGTTTTTAGTAAATAAAAAAGCAGCAAATATTCAAAACTGAAAATTTATAAGAAAGAAGAAAGTAAAATCTAAGTTGCTAAATGTACAATTTGATCTGTAAGGTGCAGTTCTTAATTTCCATGACAACCTCTTGGACTAGCAGACACCTGCTGACAGGAAGCAAGGGCCAGACCTCAGGTGACCCTCATTCCACAAGCACACACTGATTATTATCACGCAGACTGAGAAACGCCTGCCAAGATGGCTGTTTGCTTTTTCCACATGATCACAACTGATTAAGATAAAGACTTTATATACTCATCCAGTGTATTTTATTGAGCTGTTTTTTTTGTCCCCAAAACGTGGGTGTTTTTGCTGCTAACATTCTACCTTTTCAAATATATTCTTAACATTTTCCTTAAGAAAAGGAATATATTACAAATAAAACCTAAAATTTGGCTATGTTCCATTTGGTAAAAGCAAAATCCTGTGAAAGATCAAAAATAATTAACACTGTATTCATTGTTATGAAGAGACTGGTGACATTAGAAGCCCACAATTCTTGGCATCTACTTGATGGTATAACTGAGTACCACTTCTGAAGCACATGATGCCCTTTTAAACCTACACCTTAACATGAAGCTCCCCGTGTTGCTGCAGCTGTGTGCCCATTGGCACCCACCCGACTTCCTCAGGGTTCTCAGCAACTCTGAGTGTCCCATTACTCGCACAGACACAGACTCTCAGCCTTCTCAATCCCAGTGACCCTCCCCAGTGGGTTCCCTTAGGATGATGGGACCAGGCATATTTCCACTTAAAGACTGCAAATCAGGGTCTATCTTTATTTGGACCATGCATCCCTATCCTAGTACTTTTCCCAGCCCATGTGTGAAGCGCAAGGCTTGAGCCGTCAAGCTGGACCCCAGTTCAATTTCTGGCTTGGCCTTCAGCCATCCTCAGAGGGAAGGGACTGCTGCAGTCCATAGCTGTGCAGTGCAGAGAAGGCCCACACATTGCAGGAGGGGCATTCCATGGAGGGCGTAGCCCCACTCCTTCATGCACCCCCACCCCTGGACTAAAGAGCAGCACCACTCAGAGGGCCTCTGCTGCAGCTCTGCCCTTGAGGCAGAGCGGCCACCACACCCCACATGCACTGTCCAGGGCCAGCTCCGTGGCCGTGCAGGCTCTGCCGCTGATGGACAAACAGCAGTACAGTTATGCGGGCCCAGTACAAACGTATGATTCCTCATTTTCTTCTACTCCTTCCTGATGATTTACACCAAAGCATAACCGACCTCCCATTTTTTCAGTCCTCATCTGTCTCCCAGTCATCTCCTTCACTCAAATGACCCATATTCCCGATAAGGATAAAGGTCATCTTATGCACCATGACTTCACTCTCCCTCCCCCAGCCCCAGCCTGAGAGGATGGATACTCGTCTTCCTTTAGGAACTGCCTTTCCCCAAGATATCCTCCCCTTCATTTTCATAGGCCTACACCACATGTCTCCTGCCATTTTCAGGAGTATCATCCTGCCTGTGGCTTCCACTATCTCAAAAATGATGAGGACTGTCAAATTTACATCTCCAGGACCTGCTTCTGGATCTGACAGAATTGTATGTATTAACCAACCCAATAAAAAAAAGATTTCAAAAAAGAAAACTGTGAATAGTTTTAGATGAATTAGATGAATAAACAAAAAAAAAAGTTCAGCAAGGCTGCAGGATAAATGATAAGCACACAAAATCAATTACAGTTCTATACACTAGCAACAAACATAAAGAAATCAAAACTTAAAATACCATACCAGTTGGTCACTAAAGTGAACACATATTTAAGAACGAATCTAACAGGTACATGACTCATATGCTGAAATCTACAAAATGCTGAACAGGATCAAAGTGTACCTTAATAAATGGAGAGACATACCACATTCATGATCTAGAAGATTCAACACAGTAAAGACATCAGTTCCCCCAAATTAATATAAACACAATTCCTAGGAAAATCCTTTAAAGGATTTTGTAGGTTGGTCAAGATTTGGCAAAGGGCATATAGGAATTACCTGTACTATTCTTGCAACTTCTCTGTAAGTTTGAACTTATTTCAAGATAAAAGTGAATTTATTTCACGTTTGACTTTAAGATAAAAGTTTAAAATTTCAAGGAAAGACACCACCAAAAGTTTGGCTCTTTGATAAGAATAAAACTGATAATCTCCTATCAAGATAAATGGAAGACAGGGGAGAGAGAGCAACCATCGTCAACAGGAATACAAGGCACTTCCCCACAGCACCTCACACAGTCACTTGGTCGTGGAATTTAAAAATGAGCCTGGAAGGCACAAAGCGTCACTGCTGACTCAGAAAAAGAGACCATCTGCACAGTCCTCACCTGGTGAAGAAATTACCTCCAGAATTAAATAAATACCCACAAAGAACACCAGGAATACTGGCTATTTAACCTAGAAAAAAAATTTTTTAAGCCACAGACATCGATGTTAAATTAGTATCACAAGCCAGTGATCTCTAAAATACTGCTTAGCCATGAAATGCCTTCTTCATATGAAAAGCTTACAATACATAAGGCAGACAGAACCTATCTTAACTGGAAGCTGAAAGGGGCGGTGAGCCTAAATCCCCCTCAACCATACCTCCTGACTATGCTGCGAGGTTCTGAGAGACTCTTCAGAATCCCTGGAGTCCAGGGAACACCGAATACCACTTCACAGCTACAAAAACATCCTTTTGCAAACTTCTAAAGCAATAGTGAGGACAATAAACAAGGTATTTTTTGTATTTACTTACTCTCCTTTTATTGACAATAGATGTTAAGTTCATGACTAACTACAACCCTGAACAGCAGAAGACTAAAACCTGAAACTTCTTTGACATACTCTGCTCAAGTCACGAAGGCATGGGTCAGCTGCAGCCCTGTTCTACCTGTCCCTGGGGCTGGCAGTGCAGTCCACAGCAGTGTTCTGGACACACAGCGTGCTTGCATGTACAGGAGTCTGGGGTCTAAGTGACCAGGTCTAATACACGTCGCATGGAGCATCAGTTTATCTCAACCACCGATGGCCTTGCTTAAAATATGAGGCATTCTTACCTTCATTTTCTTCTGGTCAAATTAACCGAAGAATCTTATTCCAAGACAAAGCATTAAAGTCTAATAATATACCTAGCTACAGTGTTATGATACTATAATTCACAACAAGAAGGTCCATCTCTAACAATAACAAAGGTCCACATCTATCTTTCTGGATCAGAGTGTAATTATACACGGAAGAGGAGGGAACAGTTTATAAATGCTAATACTGTGACCAGAATTAACTCTACCTGCACTGATTACAAAATCACTAATTTCCACCGTACAAACATTAAAACATCTCCTAAAAATTTGAACCTGACTTTCCGTGCCTTTTGGATTAGCACTGCTTCGTATTGACTGTTATTAATGCTCTCTATGATGTCATTTAGAAGTTCCTTCTTTAGTTGGATATAAAAATAATTGTTAGGAGCTAAGCTTATGAGTAACCATGTCACCTCAGTGCACAGGAAATGAGGCAGCCATGGAACAAACCTGGTGCACAGGAACTTCCATCCTCCACAAACCAACCACTCTAGTCCTCTTTTCCTTCGAGTGATCCTAGCTCGGGGTAACGTGTGGTAGTCACTTTCATCATTCTCAAAGCCTTCTTCAGACATCATTAGTGGCATTTCATCCAAAGGGGCAGACTCATCTTCTAGCTGGTACCTGGTTGAAGATAAGAACAAAGCACTGAGGCCGGCTGAGCAGTATTCTGTCTGGGGAAAAGCATATCATTGAAGCAAGAGCTGGCCCAATTCTACACATCACACTTTCCTTTTATCCTCAAATGAAGCTATCTTTACTGGAGGCAAACCATCATAAGTAACTGCATAGTGATGCAACTTTCTTTTGCAAAAATTGACTTAGCCAGGGTAGACAGGAAAGGGAAAGGCTGCCCAAGGAGGCCAATGCTGTCCTGCCAGGAGCAGAACCCTCTACATGCAGCTGTCGGTGTGAACAGGCAGCTCAACAACGCCACACACCGTGTGTAATCAAGGGAACGGTATGTGTATGTGTGCACACAGCGTACACAGGCATGTGCGGGGGCTGTATGTGCATGTAAGGGATAACAGTGCCAGGCAGTATTTTGTCTCCTAGGAATCTTTGAAAAGGTCAGAAGGCAAGACCAAAGCCTCTGTTCTCATGGATTTTACTCTTGAAATAAGTGTCTGGTTGCCAAGAATCCAAACGTGTAATTCAATGATGGAAAAAAAGTCCTTGGACAAGAAGGTCAATGCTACCCTGCCACCTAAGCTTCTCTGTCATCTTTCAGTATTTGGTAACTAAACAATACCCCAGCAAGTGGATTTATCCTATATTGTTAGACAGGGAAGACATTTATAATTTCCCATTAAATAATTTCAGTGAAAATATCTGTGCACAGAACTTTCCCCATATTTTTACATGAATTCTTTCAAAGATTTCCAGACCTAGAATTGTTTATATAAAGTCATAAACTCTAAAATATTTGACACATTAATTCCAATTTGCAAATTTAAACTTCCACCCATATAAGTGCCATGAATAATAGCAAAAACACTGGAAGCAACTTTACCTTACCCTCATCAGATCTGTGCTGCATACATTTACCCTTTACTTAAAGGTAAGAGGGGAAGAAAACTACATCTTGTCATTCTCACTTACTCACTTTGGTGTCACTCCGGGTCCCATACTACTTACAACCTATGGCCAAGACTCCCCCACAGTACAGAAAACTCCATTTGCTGGACTTTCACGGGTGCGTCCACCCCCGGGGCCCCAGCTGCTGGTGTGCACCGCCCCCTGCAGCCTCCTCACAGTGAGTCTCCTACTGAAGGCATGCTTCCTCCCTTGCCAGGAGCTCAATGTGCCTCTCCAGCTCATGCCACCAGACTGTGACTGGTTTCATTAGTGATGGGGTCACAAAGCTGGGCAGGTCTCAGTAGGTAGCCCTACTTATTTTTGCCCATAAACTCCATTATTTTCAGTGAGTCCATCTCTTCCACATTGATTTGTAACGCCTTGTAATGGTATTAGAGTAATTTGGGGAAATTTTTCCTTAGCTTCACTGACATCAATACAATTTAAATGTCTTCAAAATGCAACCTAATATCTTGCTGCAACTTATCCCCTCACAATTCATGTTCAAAGTTGTCTCTGCTTCTTTGCAAAGGCTATTTTTTTTCCTATTAAACTTCTAAATCATTCTGTAGAGTTCCAAAGCAAGCCAACAAAAAAAATTCTGTTAGAATTTTAATAATTATATTGAACTTATAAAGGAGATTAAGGAAGAACTGATTGAGTGGGCACTACACAGCTTCATCATAAAGTTCCTATACTCTTCAAGTTTTAGGTCTACATGTCTGTCAAAACATTTTAAATTATCCTTAAACAATGTATAACTTCAGTGTTATCATAAATGGCATCTCTTTTTTTCCAAATGTACTTTGTAATTTGATAATGCTGACTTACAGGGACCGTACTTATCTTGCATATCATGACTTTCTGTCACCTACCTATTCCACAACACGACTGAGCAAATCTCTCGGAGGCACTGCCTGGCTGATAGCCCCATCCATGGACGGAGCAGCCCCAGAGCGGTGGGGCAGGGTGAGCTGTGTGCCCAGAGCACACCCCCCGCCACCACAGAGACTGCACCTGCTCTTTGCAGCCTCCATTGGGCAGCTAACCCACTGGCTACCCCAAAAGGTGGCCAAACACAGTTGAGTAAATCTCTTTAATACATTTTACATTTATTAGTTAATAGTTTACTTATAATTCAATCAATATTTATTTGTTCTATCATAACTTATACAAAAGGAAACTCATCCTTGAAATTTTGTAGTTTATCTGTGAACAGTCTGGGTCCAGAGCCTTTTGAACACGTAACTCTTAGAGCTCTTTTTACTTACTGTAGTAGGCAGAATAACAGAGTGGTCCTCATCTTGCTCCCTCCTGTTAAGCTGTGAATATGTTAAGTTACACAGCAACTGGGAATTAGGGCTGCTAATCAGCTGACCTTGAGATTAAGAGAGAATCCTGAATGATCCGAGTGGTCCCAAAGTAATCACACGGGCCCTCAAAAGTGGGAGTGGGCAGCAGCAGAACGGGTTTCAGAGAGGCATGCCAGTGAAGAGGCGTGAAGATGGCAGCAGGAGGAGGATTCAGCGGGCAGCGGATGGTTCCAAGGTGTGAGGGCCACATGCGAGTGGCAGAGACAGACGCCTCTAGAGTTCAGGGTGGCCCCAAACTTACAGCCAGCAAGGAAACAGGACTCAACTCTACAACCACATGAAATCGGACTCTGTCTGAATGAGCATGGAAATGATTCTCCCCAAAGGCCCACAGAAAGGAATACAGCCTGCTGACACCTCGAGTTTAGCCCTGCAAGACCATACAGTTCTGACCTCCAGAACTGGGAGAGAAATTTGTTCTAAACCACTAAATCTTTGATAATTGTACAACAGCAATAAGAAACTAATATAATTACATAGCAATTAATGATATGATTTCATTTTCTTTGTATTCTGAGTCAATGTGATAATCCTTCTCCTATTTGTAAGAGCCTTCACAGAGCCCTCAGAGCCCCCAAGTAAGTGGCAGCAAACGGTGTTCTATCCCCGGGACTGGAAGTGTGCTGAGAGCCCTGACCATGGCTCTCCAAGGCGCTCCAGTGGTTCAGGGCAGAGAGAGTCAGGCATGGAGGGAACTGACACTCAGCAGGGCCAGAGGTTCACTGGACAAACACCTACTAACCACAGGGAGTTAGCACAACCACTTGCCTTCACGCTGTCAACCAGAAGAATAAGCCTAAGTAGATGGTGATGAATCCTAGCAAACATTAACTACCCAAGATCTTTCTTCCCCTCAGAATAATTAAACATTAGAAGTACACACCCTGGGACCTCTGAAAGCACTGAAGTACAAAGAGTACATTACGCTGAGGACCCTACGGAGATCATTTCCCAAAATCATTGCAGGAATGTGAACAAAGGCGCTGAAAGTCACGAGAGTATCTTGAGCGCATGTACTCAGGAGGGTATTTGCTGAACACCAAGCACAGGTGCCTGCACTGGGAACATGACGAACACAGCCTCCAACTCATGGGCTCAGAGTCATTATGCATAAATTTAAAATGACAGCAGTGTACAGCTGACAGGAGAGTACCTGGTCCTACAAGGCGGTGGCAGCTCAAAGCTAAAGAGAACAGGAGGAACGCAGCCAAACAGGTAACTAAATTCCAGGCTAAGCCAGAGGGTGTGTGCAGAATGACCATGGTGTCCTGGGAGGGAAGAAAAGCCCTAGGGTGGCCAGCGCAGGCGATAGGATCAGGTACATCATGAGCCTGGAAAGGCAGTAGGAACTTGGCAGTGAAGGGCCTCAAAAATCAAATGAAGGGCACCGCCCACAGCCCCGAGCGGCCCGCAGGCTGCTCCATGCCGCATAGCTGGGTGCAGCGAAGCGCACAGTAGCGCGGTGGTCTTTCTGCAGCTGAGCTACAGCAGCGGCTGTGATTTAAGAATCCAGGATCTGGACTTCTGGGAAGATGGCGGCGTGAGCAGGGCAGCAGAAATCTCCTCCCAAAACCATATATATTTATGAAAATACAACAAATACAATTATTCCTAAAAGAGAGACCAGAAGATACAAGACAACACCCAGGCTACAGCTACATCTGCAAGAACTCAGCACCTCACGAAGTGGGTAAGATACAAAGGCGTGACCCAGCAGGACCCGAGCACTGCCCACCCCAGCGCAGTGGCGGGAAGAAGAGAGTCAGAGCGGGGAGGGAGCGGAAGCACAGGCCTGCCAAATAACCAGCCCTGGTGATCTGAGCCGGGAGCACAGACACACATCACATGGTGTATCAGAGATTAGAGAAACCGAAGTGCAGGATCTGAGACAGCAGGTCCCCTCAGCCAGCTTCCAGGGACAAAAGAAAAGCGCACACTTTATTTTAAAAGTCTTAGAGAAACAAGGGCCCAACAGTGGAACAAAATTGTCCCAGCGCACTCTGCCCAGCAGGCTGGGAGTCCTGGGGAATTTTGGACCCCTTGGCCGAGCAAAGCAGCCGCACCAACGCTTCCCACAGAGATCAGCAGCCTCCCATTCATTCCCTCCCCGGCCAGAGCCACAAAGGGCCTGGCGAGGCGCCACAGTTGAGGAACAGTGGAGCAGCAGCGCCACCTACAGCATCCTCACAGAATCTACTACTGGCGGGCGTTTTTTTCTTTTTTTTTCTCTTTCTTTTTAAAAGTCTTAAAGAGCCCAGCTGACACACGTGGCACCTACCAGTGATCACCTCTATCACCATGAAAAGACACAGGAATATGGTACAAACAAAGCTTACTCAGACAACCCCAGAAAAGGAGCCTGATGGGATGGATGGACATGCACAATCTTCCTGAAAAAAAATTCAGAATAAAAGTCATAACCATACGGATGGATCTACAGAGATATATGCAAGAGCTAAAGGAGGAAGTGAGGGAAGTGAGGAAACACAATGCAGAAATGGGACAAGTGATCGATAGGCTTAGCAGCAGACTGGATGAGATGCAAAAGACTGTTAATGAAATGAAATCAGAGAACAGGAATACAGAGAAGCTGAGGCAGAGAGTGATAAAAGGATCTCTAGGAATGAAACAATATTAAGAGACCTGTGTGACCAATCCAAACGGAACAATATTCGCATTATAGGAGTACCAGAGGAAGAAGAGAGAAAAAAAGGGATAGAAAGTGTCTTTGAAGAAATAATTGCTAAAAACTTCCCCAAGCTGGGGAAGGAAATAGACTCTCAGAACATGGAAGCCCACAGATCTACCAACACAAGGGACCCCAGGAAGACAACACCAAGACACATAATAATTAAAATGGCAAAGATCAAAGATAAGGACAGAGTATTAAAGGCAGCTAGAGAGAGAAAAAAGATCACCTACAAAGGAAAACCCATCAGACTTCTCAAAAGAAACCTTACAGGCCAGAAGAGAATAGCATGATATATTTAACGTTATGAAACAGAAGGGCCTCGAACCAAGAATATTGTATCCAGCACGATTATCATTTAAATATGACGGAGGGGTTAAACAATTTCCAGACAAGTGAAAGTTGAGAGAGTTTGCCTCTCATAAACCACCACTACAGGATATCTTAAACGGACTGCTCTTGATGGAAGCACACCTAAGGCTAAAAAGATGTCACCAGAGAAAATAAAATCATAGCAAAGAAATCAGACCATCCAAATACTAACTAAAGGCAAAGAATAAAACACCTAGTATATAAAGAATGGAGGAGGAAGAATAAGAAGGGAGAGAAATAAAGAATCATCAGACTGTGTTTACAATAACTTAACAAGAAAGTTAAGTCAGACTGTTATATAGTAAAGAAGCTACCCTTGAACCTTTGGTAACCATGAATCTAAAGACAGCAATGGCAATAAGTACATATCTATCCATAATCACCCTAAATGTAAATGAACTGAATGCACCAATCAAAAGAAACAGAGTATTAGAATGGATAAAAAAGCAAGACCCATCCATATGCTGTTAACAAGAGACTCACTTCAAACCCAAAGATATACACAGACAAAAGGTGAAGGAATGGAAAAAGATATTTCATGCAAACAAGGAGAAAAAAGCAGGTGTTGCAGTACTTATATCAGACAAAATAGACTTCAAAACGAAAAAAGTAGCAAGAGATAAAGAAGGACATTACATAATAATAAAGGAGGCCATCCAACAAGAGGATATAACCATTTTAAATATATATGCACCCAACACAGGAGCGCCGACATGTGTGAAACAAATACTAACAGAATTAAAGGAGGAAATAGAAAGCAATGCATTCATTATGGAGACTTTAACACACCACTCACTCCAAAGGACAGATCAACCAGACAGAAAATAAGTAAAGACACAGAGGCACTGAACAACACACTAGAACAGATGGACCTAACAGACATCTTCAGAACTCTACACCCAAAAGCAACAGGATACACATTCTTCTCAAGTGCACAAGGAACATTTTCCAGAATAGACTACATACTAGGCCACAAAAAGAACCTCAGTAATTTCAAAAATATTGAAATTCTACCAACCAACTTCTCAGATCACAAAGGTATAAAACTAGAAATAAATTTTAGAAAGAAAACAAAAAGGCTCACAAATACATGGAGACTTAACAACATTCTCCTAAATAATCAATGGGTCAACGACCAAATTAAAACAGAGATCAAAGAATATATAGAGACTAATGACAACAACAACACAAATCCACAACTTCTGTGGGATGCAACAAAGGCAGTTCTAAGAGGAAAGTATATTGCAATCCAGGCCTATCTAAAGAAGGAAGAACAATCCCAAATCAATAGTCTAAAGACACAATTACTGAAATTGGAAAAAGAAGAACAAATGAGGCCCAAAGTCACCAGAAGGAGGGACATAATAAAGATTAGAGAAGAAATAAATAAAATTGAGAAGAATAAAACAATAGAAAAAAATCAATGAAACTAAGAGCTGGTTCTTTGAAAAAATAAACAAAATAGATAAACCCCTAGCCAGACTTATTAAGAGAAAAAGAGAATCTACACACATAAACAGAATCAGAAATGAGAAAGGAAAAATCACGACAGACCCCATAGAAATACAAAGAATTATAAGAGAATACTATGAGAATCTATATGCTAACAAGCTGGAAAACCGAAAAGGAATGGACAACTACTTAGAAAAACACACCCTTCCAAGACTGACCAAGCAAGAAACAGAAAACCTAAACAGACCAATCACCAGCAACAAAATTGAAGTGGTAATCAAAAAACTACCCAAGAAAAAAATGCCCGGACCAGATGGATTCACCTCTGAATTCTACCAGACATATAGAGAAGAAATGACACCCATCCTCCTTAAAGTTTTCCAAAAAATAGAAGAGGAGGGAATACTTCCAAACTCATTCTATGAAGCCAACATCACTCTAATACCAAAACCTGGCAAAGACATCACCAAAATAGAAAATTACAGACCAATATCCCTGATGAACGTAGATGCAAAAATACTCAACAAAATATTAGCAAACCGAATTCAAAAATACATCAAGAGGATCATACACCATGATCAAGTGGGATTCATCCCAGGGATAGAAGGATGGTACAACATTCGAAAATCCATCAACATCATCCACCACATCAACAAAAAGGACAAAAACCACATGATCATCTCCATAGATGCTGAAAAAGCATTTAAGAAAATTCAACATCCATTCATGATAAAAACTCTCAACAAAATGAGTACAGAGGGAATGTAACTCAACATCATAAAGGCCATATATGACAAACCCACACCTAACATCATACTTAACAGTGAGAAGCTGAAAGCTTGTCATCTAAGATTGGAAACAAGACAGGGATGCCCACTCTCTCCACTGTTATTCAACATAGTACTGGAGGTCCTAGCCATAGCAATCAGACAAAACAAAGACATACAAGGCATCCAGATTGGTAAAGAAGAAGTCAAATTGTCACTATTTGCAGATGACATGATACTGTACATAAAAAACCCAAAGGACTCCATTCCAAAACTACTAGAACTAATATCTGAATTCAGCAAAATTGCAAGATACAAAATGAACACACAGAAATCTGTTGCTTTCCTATACACTAAAGATGAACTAACAGAAAGAGAAATCAGAAAAACAATTCCATTCACAATTGCATCAAAAAGAATAAAATACCTAGAAATAAATCTAACGAAGGAAGTGAAAGATCTACACCCTGAAAACTACAAGACACTCCTAAGAGAAATTAAAGAGGATACTAACAAATGGAAATGCATCCCATGCTCTTGGCTAGGTAGAATAAATATTGTCAAAATGGCTATACTACCTAAAGCAATCTACAGATTGAACGCAATCCCTATCAAAATACCAAAGGCATTCTTCAACGAACTGGAACAAATAATTCTAAAATTCACATGGAACCACAAAAGACCCCAAATAGCCAAAGCAATCCTGAGGAGGAATAAAACAGGGGGAATTATGCTCCCTGACTTCAAGCTCTACTACAAAGCCACAATAATCAAGACAATTTGGTATTGGCACAAAAACAGACCCACAGACTAGTGGAACAGAATAGAAAAACCAAACATTAACCCAAACATATACAGTCAATTAATATGTGATAAAAGAGTCTTGGATATACAATGGGGAGATGACAGCCTCTTCAGCAGCTGGTGTTGGAAAAATTGGACAGCTACATGCAAGAGAACGAAACTGGACTACTGTCCAACCCCTTACACAAAAGTAAACTCAAAATGGATCAAAGACCTGAATGTAAGTCATGAAACCATAAAACTCTTAGAAAAAAACATAGGCAAAAATCTCTTGGATATAAACACGAGCGACTTCTTCATGAAATATCTCCCCGGGCAAGGGACAAAAGAAAAAATGAACAAGTGGGACTGTATTCAAGCTGAAAAGCTTCTGTACAGTAAAGGACACCATTAGTAGAACAAAAAGACATCCTACAGTATGGGAGAATATATTCATAAATGACATATCTGATAAGGGGTTGACATCCAAAATATATAAAGAGCTCATGCACCTCAACAAACAAAATGCAAATAATCCAATTAAGAAATGGGCAGAGGACATGAATAGACACTTCTCCAAAGAAGAAATTCAGATGGCCAACAGGCACACAAAAAGATGCTGCACATCGCTAATCATCAGAGAAATGCAAATTAAAACCACAATGAGATATCACCTCACACCAGTAAGGATGGCCAACAACCAAAACACAAACAACAACAAATGTTGGCCAGGATGTGGAGAAAAGGGAACCCTCCTACACTGCTGGTGGGACTGCAAATTAGTTCAACCATTGTGGAAAGCAGTATGAAGGTTCATCAAAAAACTCAAAATAGAAATACCATTTGACCCAGGAATTCCACTCCTAGGAATTTACCCTAAGAATGCAGCAGCTCAGTTTGAAAAAGACAGATACTCCCCTATGTTTATTGCAGCACTATTTACAATAGCCAAGAAATGGAAGCAACCTAAGTGTCCATCAGTAGATGAATGGATAAAGAAGAGGTGGTACATATACACAATGGAATATTATTCAGCCATAAGAGGAAAACAAATCCTACCATTTGCAACAACATGGATGGAGCTAGAGGGTATTATGCTCAGTGAAATAAGCCAAGCGGAAAAAGACAGGTATAAATGATTTCACTCATATGTGGAGCATAAGAGCAAAGGAAAAAACTGAAAGAAAAAACAGCAGCAGATTCACAGAACCCAAGAATGGACTAACAGTTACCAAAGGGAAAGGGACTGGGGAGAAAGGGCGGGAAGGGAGGGACAAGGGGGAAAAAGGGGCATTACGATTAGCAGACGTAATGTTGGGGCATCGCAGGGAGGGCTGTACAACTCAGAGAAGACAAGTAGTGATTCTATAGCATCTCAGTACGCCAATGGACAGTGACTGTAATGGGGTTGGTGGGGGGGACCTGATGAAGGGGGTATTTTAATCACCATAATATTGCACATGTAATTATAGATTAATAATACAAAAATAAATTTTAAAAAATCAAATGAAGGACAACTGTTTCAGGCAAGGCACAAATATGAATGCACTGTGCACTCCAGCTGCCCTGCAGACCTGGCCAAGGGATAGGCCAAGGCCAGTGAGGAGGCAACTGAAGGACTTCAGCACAGAGATGTCGGGCTTGGACTAAAGAACTGGTGTGAAAACAGAGATGTGAGTGAATACAAGACAGACATTTAAGCGCTAGAGCAGACAGAAAAGGTGATAAACTGGCTATGTGCCCAGAGGACACAAGAGGTCTAAAAACTACTGGTCTGTACAGGAGGGTGGACAGCAGAACCGCTCCGTAGAACAGAAAACACTAGTGGGAGCAGGCTTCCAGCAGGAGAGGGAGAAGGTTAGGTTTGGTTTCATTAGTTTTCAGCTTGAGGTCTGTGAAACATGCAATAAGCAGCTGGAAAAAACAGGTCTGGCTCTCCACGGCCAGGCAGGTGGTGGGCGTCTGGTGGTGGGGAGGGAAGCTGGCCATCTGAAGGGCAGGCGCCTGCTGCCCACATCCCCAGGGGCCCCATGCGGCTGCATGGGGAGTTCAGACCCTGCCATGCTTGGTTGGGACACACACCCAACCTAGCCAAGCCACACCACATTTGTCCATGTGATTCCGGAAACAAGTGAAGAAGGCAGCAGTCTTCTAGACACCTAAAGCTATTAAGTTCTTTAATTAGGGCTGGTGGAGGTCCACACCACCATGTGCAGTAAGAAATCATACAGAAAACCAGTCTTCAGAAAAGAGAATGAAACAGACATACATACCTAAAATGAAAAAAAATGCTTTATGTAAAGATGGAAGATTGGATATATGATCCACTTTCAATACAAAAAAAAATTTTTTTTAACGCTTAAATCTACAAGAACAGAAAACAAAAGAGGGGATAACAAGAGAACGTGGAAAGCTAGGAAGCCAATGAAAGATGGTTAAATAACTAAACAGATCCAAGAGAGCAGAATCTGAAGCGAGCAGTGAACCAAGCGACTGGAGCCCCAGGATCCCAGAAGGGCTTGCCCCTCTAGAAGTGGGTGTAAAGGGATGTTAGAATAAGGACTGACTGGACACTATTAGAGAAACATCTGGGTCCTCAGATTACCTCACCTCCCACTCAACTTGGCAACTGCCCCTGCCCTCCTCCAGAGAACAAGGGAAGGGGGTGCTGGAAGAGAAGCCAGAGTGCAAGACTCGTGCGGAAAACAGAGAGGTCACAGTGAAGGAACCATGACTGTGCAAGCCACCCAGATCTCTCCTCACTGCCACCCACTTAAGTGTTTTTTCGAAGTTGAGAGGAGGAGGGGAAGGGAAGAATGCAACAGAGGAGGGGGAAAAGGAGTCAGCAACAAAAATTCATTGAAAGCTTAGACTGTCAGGCATTAATCTAAGCACTTCACATATATTCATTTAATTCCTATTTTTAAGCAATTAACATAGGAAACTTTACTATAAAAAAAAGAATAGTCAAATGTCCCTAGATAAATGGGGTCTATCTATACAATGGGATATTATTCCTTAAAAAGAAAGGAAATTCTGTGGCCTGATACAGCACGGACCTTGAAAAGATTATGCTAAGTGAAATAATGCGATACAAAGACAAACATTCAATGATTCTAAACTAGTCAAGTCACAGAAACCGGGTAGAGTGAGGAGGCTAGCGGGCACTGGGGAGCAGGGACGGGGAGCTACAGTCCACCAGGTGCAGTTTCAGTTTGTGAAGACAAGTGCTCTGTGGCGGCCGTAGGGTGGTTGCCCACGATGCCATGTGCTTAGTGCCACATCATGTGCTCAGACCGGGTCACAATAGCAAACTCTGGGTGGTAAATACTTTACCACCATTTAAAAAAAAGAAAAGAAAAAAATTTCTGTCAATATCGCTGGTGACACCCTGCTCCCCAGCAGGCAGTAACCGCCGGAGGATGGATACCCCTCATCACTACCCACTTCTCCAACATGCCCATGCCAGGGCTCTGCTGGTACTTAGCACGAGGGCCACTTCTCTTACCCTCCTGGCTGCCTTGGCTACCACAGTTCCTGTGCTACACAGTATGGTTCCCTAGAAAAGCCAGATCCGTACACACAGGGCAAGTTCACTCAAGAGAGCACTCTTCTGGGGAACAAGTTTGTCAATCAGACTGAAACCAGAATGGAAAAGGACCCTGGAAGTAATTCCAGACGAGGAGCCTAGAGAACGGGTGGCAAAATCTACAGGGTGCTAGGCATGTCTGTATTCTGCATCGTTGAAAAAGAAAATTTGAAAGCAAGTGAGAAAGTGGGAGAAATATTTACGGCGCATGACAGAAAAACGATCTTCATACAGTTCTTACAAATCAAAAATCAACAAAAAAGCAAACATTTCAAATGCCAGGTGAGCAAAGACAATTCACAAAAGAAATGCAGCTATACTTACAGAATTATGTTCAGCCACATTAGCAACTCCAACCATTTAATAAACACTTGAGGGCCTAATATGTGCTGGCACTGTCCCAGGCACGGCAGGACACAGGTTCACAAAGCCCCTGCTCACAGTGTGAATACTGACAGGACAAAAACAAGGAGGAGAGGCTATCTCAGAGGAGAAGTGCTGGGACGACCAGAGAGGAGGTGGTAAGACCAGAAGGAGGCTGAGGCTCAAAAAGCTTCATGTGGGCGAAAAGCAGCACATCATGGAAGGTATGGGGAGACCCAAAAGGGGCTACAAAGACTCCCTGGCTCCAGAAGGGCAGAGAAAGCCAGAAGGGCTGCAGCGGGCAAGCCCAGGGTAGTGATATGAAGTGCAACTGGACGGCTCAGCAGCGCAGAGTGCCAAGGCTTGGGAGAGCAACTGTAATTCTAAGTGGAAGGGGTGGTCAGTGGAAAGCTGTAAACCTGGGAATAATTTCTGTTTCCAAAAAGGACTTTTACAAAATGCTGTCTTGCCAATGGGTTTCAGCCCTGGACAAGTTCACTATGGATTCAGTTAGACAGAAAAAATGACAGTGGAACATACTTGGGGTGAAAGCATTTATACCCAACTTTATTCCCACGGAGGCAGGTCAATCACTAGAATCCCATCCACTCAGAGCAAGTCTGCATGCAGCCAGCCAGTCTGCCTCTGGGCCTCTCCGCCCCCACAGCTGTCTCAGTCTCTGTCCTCGGTGCTGCCACCACTCCAGCCTCTGCTCTCCTGCAGTGGCGCAGCCCCAAGCACTGAATGGGGCTCTTTATGTAGAGTCAATAGCAATGTATTGCCCACACACATGTAGTGAGCTAGCCCACCAGGGCCAAGTAGGAATCCTGGCCATAGGAACCTTCAATTTCTCCACACACGCAAATTAAAACAAGTGAAAAAAATAATTCTTAACATTTGGCTTGACCGACACTTAATTGCTGATAAGAATGTGAACTTTTTTGGAGAACAGTTTGTGAAGAAGCATTGAAAACCTTTTTTTTTTTTGTAGTGTGAGAAAATAACCATAGGTTCTAATTAGCCAGTGAAAATTAAAAATGTATATAAGATTTGCCTACAAAGACGACCATCACCATGCTGTGCTGTTTAAAGGGGACACAGAAAGAATGGAAAAGCCTTAGTATAAATGATTAGATTGGTTAAATATGATGAAGTCCTGTATTGTCACTAAAAATAGCAAGTTAGAGAAACTTATGTTAAAATATGGTAGAAGTCACTTGTTTCTCCCCTATTCCACCAAGCAAAAGGAAACCCGTCTATTAGTCTCCATATAATTTTCCACAAGCAACTCCAATTCGTATCAATACCATAACAGAACATCCCCACCACAAATGACTAAGCATTTAGATGATGTAGGCATAAAATTACATGATCTGTGAAGAAACAGGCCTAAAACAGAACTAATGGGCTTCCTCTCAGACTTCTTTATTCATACTAAGATCCCAAAATAGTCAACTAGAAAATGAATATTTATACAAAATGCAATTAAAATTAAAAACACCACTTAAATTTATTATAATATAGTATACAAAATGAGATTTTTAGTCTTTTTCATTAAGTTCTTTCAGCATGGTGCTGCATTTCAGCAAAAGTCACCATCTTATCAAGTTTAGTGCTAGGAAAGAAGCACAATGGGTCTGGAATATAATGAATATAAGCAACATCATGTTTAGTAACCTCAACTTCGGAAATGGAGCCTCTGAACTGGCAAGCAATTTATTCCATTTCCAAAGCAATTTTCCTATTGTATTGAAAATTTTACCTCAGTATTTAAAAACAATAAGATGATGAATAATGGATTTTTTCAGAGACAGGATAAGCAGAAAATCGTAAGGGTCTTTGCTGCCTAGTGTCATACACACTTAATTGGTTTGTCACTCAAGAAAAATCAACGTTTCCAGCAATTAAGTATAATTCTGGAAACATATTTTTAAAACGAGTAAAAACAATGTGAACAAAGACGACAGAATGGATGATACCAAACCCAAGAGGACTGCCATGCTAAGAAACGAAGACAGCTATCTTAACTGCTCCCAAAGGCTTAAAAAAAATTAGGAATTTTCAACAAAACATGCATGTGCTAGTAGGCACATAATTTACATGTATCTAAGTAAAAGTAGGTCAGTACAATAGCTTAAACTCACATTTTTATCTAAGTATCTAATAGCTTATTGTTTCCATTTTGATGAGAAACATTTCTGAGAAGTCAACTGATATTAAAGGGAGATACATTTAAATTATGCCTAATACTTCAGCCTTTTTTACCAAAAATAAAACATTTCCACCTCTGCCAGCATGTTAATAAAGTAGAAAAACAAAGCAGCAAAGTGCTATAAAAAATACGTGTATTTCCTTCATCAAATACAGCTTTCAAGTTCAACTGTGTTACTTACTAATGAGTAGCAAAACTTCTGAACTACCAAGAAATTGGGACCCTTTCCCTCCTACAGCAGCAGAGGAGATAAACTGTGGAACAGTTTTAAAACATTTTTTTAAGTAATAGTACCAAAGACAAGAGTCAGTCAGTCCCTCAAGCTGAGAGATGCCCCCTTCAGAACTGTGTACACAGGAACCTCAAAGCTCTTGACTCCTTTTCCAAAATGTTCTGTAAGAAACCTGAATACCAATTTCTTGAAATAAGAAATTACACCCACACTATGCACAAATGGAGACAAACTTCTAGAGTTAATGGTCTAATATCTAATACTAAGTGCCATTCCAGTCAAGGTGACCATGCAGTTAGCTCAAGACACATACCCCAGGGCCTCAACTGTGATGTGCCCAATCACCAACTCTGTCTTCATGCTGACACTGTCACTTGGGGAAAATTCAGTGAAACATTTTTATTCTGGCAAGTGCAAAGAATTTCAAAAACTTAATGAACTACAGATCCTCTTTAAAGGAAACTCTATAGACCTTAAGAATACGTCTCTGATACCAAGGAACCCTGGGCCTAGGCACACTGATAAATGCTACCTTAAGAATTCTTCTGCACCTTAAAAAAGCTTTCAATTGTTAACCATCAAGGCAAAGGCGAAGTTTCATCTTTACAACTCGTAAAATAGTTTTTAGATCATCACAGCTGTAAAATCTTTAAGATTCAGAGAAAATTGTGTATAGACACCCAGAATGAGAAAACTAGCATTAAAAAAATTTGTGTTGCCTCTACCAAGAAACATACTAATATTTTAGAGACAGCAAGACAATAGCCATTAGTCCTCAGCACGAGTCTCTTCAAGTGCTCAAGCTTAACTATTATAATACTGCAAATGTCTCTAGGCAGGGTCCAAAGCCACACTAAAAAGAGAAGCAAGGAAAAGGTATTAACAGACATGGATAAAAAAATGTGCAATGTCATTCATTCTTCATTCCACTGTGAAGATAATTTGAAGGTACCATTTAAAAGACAGAAAATAAAAATATCAAATTGACAAATAACTTTAACTCACTGTGGGTAAAATTGTAACATTTCCAGAGTATCTGGCCTGGCTTTAGTGCATTTGCATATCCTCAGGGGTGGAGAGAAGTTCATCTTCATGTCAATGGGTAAACCTGGGCAACTGAGGGCATGTCTGAACCTGAGAGTTTAAAGAGTGGGGCTGGCTGGCTGGCTTGCTTGCTTCTTCAGGAGCAGACGAAAGAGAGGCCCTGGACTGTAGTTTGTAAGCAATAAAAGGGTTTTAAACTTTATTTCTCCCTTTGACTGATTTCAGTGTTTAGAGGTATTTTGCCCCAGGATTTCCTCTCCCCGGACTTACACTCACATATTCATAGTACAAGAAACTGATGCCTCACCTGACTTTACAGAAAATGGTCTCAACAAGAATCACATTCCCGGTGAACTACTCAATACTAGTTGTAATACACAGCATTTCATTTACCTAATAACACACTAAAAAAAAGGGGGCATCCTCATCCTTGATAATAAAGAGAACATCACGATATTGGTAAATGCAGGTGCCAGGTATCTTTGGGAGGCAAAGAAATGTTCCTACATTGACTTGGTGATGGCTGCACTTACCTGTGAATACACCAAAACAGTGAAATAAAAATTTTACACCTTAAATGGAAGGCTGTATGTGAACTGTATCAAAAAGGTGTTAATGAATGAAAGCAGAAAGAAACAGAAGTGACTTTAAGACAAAAAGAGGAAAGAAATAAAACAACAAAGGCAAACCACCCTCCTCTCAGTTCCAGAGCCACACTGAGTAGATGCCTGTCAACCAGCCCTGATGAGCACAGCTGTGACCCTGGAGGGAAGTGTGGACAAAGGGGCATACCTGGAGGGACCTTGGATCCCAGGAGCCACACAACGAGTTCCCAGTGTTCTCCTGTTCATTTATCCCATACTGCATGCCAGAGAGTCAGCTGCCAGAGAAAACCAAGGGTATAGACCAAGTATACTGTTAAGTTATGTATGTATAATATAACACCTAAAACTACTCCTAGGAAACACCATAGGTAAATCAAAGTGAATCAAATTCTATAAAACATTCAAGTAACCCAAAAGATGGCAAGAAAATTAAAAACAGAAACATGGAAAACAAATAGTAAAATGGCAGATATAAGTCCTAACTTATCGGTCATTACACTAAACATGTATGATCTAAATACATCCATCACACATAGAGACTGGCAGAGTGAGTAAAAAATGTAAACCAGCCAGCCATATGCCAACCACAAGAATCTCACTTCAAATATAAGTAAGTTAAAATTAAAAGGATGGAAAATTATATGCCACGCAAACATTAATCCCAAGAAAGCAGGAGAAGCCATATTAATGTCAGAAAAAGTAAACTTCAGAGCAAAAAGGTTACTAGGGACAAACAGGGACATTACATAATGACAAGCATGTCAGTCCATCAGAACACAAAGCAATCCCAAGTGTGTGCACTGCACACCGGACACATTAGACGTATGAAGCAAAAACTGATAAAACTAAAGGGAGCAATAACAAAGCCATAACTACAGGCAGAGACTTAAACGACCCAGAGAATAAGCAGCCAGTAAACCAGCAGGGACAGAGGAACTTAACACCATTAGCCTCACCCAACAAAAGCACAGCATGCTTTCTTTTCAAGGGCCTGAGTTCTTCCAATACAGACCATATCCTCAGTCAGAAAACAAACTGCTCCAAATTTAAAATACATGAAATCACACAAAGCATATTTTTGACCACAAGGAATCACACCAGAAATTAGGAACAGAAAGAGAGCAGTAAATTTTCCAAACACACTCCTAAATAATCCATGGGTCACAGAGGAAGTCTTTAAGGAAATCAAAATACCAACATCTGTGGGACATATAAATCACTGCTGAGAGGGACTTACAGCACTAAATGCTTACATTAAATTAGAGTAAAAGTTTCCAATCAATAATCTAAGCTCCCACTTTAAAAAAGAACAAGAGAAAAAAAAAACCTAAAGCAAGCAAAGGGAAGGAAAAAATAAAGAGCAGAAACTAATGAAATTGAAAACAGAAAGCCACAGAGAAAGTAAATAAAACCAAAGGTGGTCTTTGAAAAGATCAAAACTCCATCAAGACTGGTCATCAATAAAGCATGAAGTCACAAACCACCACCATCTGAATCAAACACTCAGAGGACAGTAAGGGAATAGTACGAACAAGTGTACACACACATAGCTATGGCAACTGATCTGACACAGACCATTCCTCAAGCTACTCAGACTATCACAACTCACCCCATATGAAGCATATTATCTGAATACCACAGTAATAACTAAAACTGATTTTATAAATTAAATCACCAAAAAAATAAATCTCCTGGCCCAGATTTCACTGGAATACACATTGTCTTCCAGAAAGTAGAAGAGAAGGGAACACTCCAAACTCATCTCAGGAGACAAAGTATCATAAGTAAAATCTGACACGACACTCACTGCCATACTCTTCATGGAATGTGAAGTCTACTGAGATAAGCTTTTAGTCAAGGTTGACCAGTACCCTGGGGAAACAGGGCATTACAGGATCCTGGCAGGGATGTCTAATTCCACCCTGGCTGGGGCAGAGATGATGGAAGGCTTCAGAAGAAAAGTAGTCTTAGATGGTGGCAGTCAGGAATACAGCCACTGAAGTGTGGACATTTACAAACACCAGAAGAAACAGCTGAAGGGCCCAAAGTAACTGGCTCTGGGACAGGAGGTTGGGATAAGAGAAGGCTAAACTAGCTATAGAGTAACAGCATATTATCATAAGCCTTTACCACCATTTAACTTTTAAAACTATACATCTTTGTTACCATGATAAAATACAATCAAACTTCACAAAATAATGTAGATGCACAACTTCCTATCAAGACCCATTTCTCCCTGCAACTCTCACTCAAGTCCAACTACCAACCATGGAAACAAAGCAAGAGCCAACCCGCCAAAGAAGAGCTCTGGAATGTGATTCAAAGGGGCAGCAAGAGGAAGAGAACTGGGCTGATTTGGGACCCAGGACTGGAGGAACACCATGACAGGACATCTTACATGCTCCTAACCAACTGAAGGAAGGACAGAGGCCCAGTGTTCCTCAACTCCCTACCTAACAAGAGAAGGCAGATCAGGCAGGTCATTCCTCTCCTGGAGGAACTAGAGGACACACCACCATGAGCAAGAGAGGTCACCAAGTGGCCATGGGAAACAGTACCCTTGTGTATGGAACTTAGGCATCGTGCCCTACCAGGGGACCCCAGGGCATCTGGGCAGCACCAGTTAGTGAGAGGAACCCTGCCAAAACAAGAGATTAGAGGCTTCAGGAAGCCTCTGTGCCCTGTGGGCGTAAGACTCCCCTCTCCCACCAAGGGCAGACAGGCCAGGAAACAGCATCTACATGGTCTGAAACTCCCATGCTCTGCCAAGGACACCACAGCATCTAGGGGCACCAGCCAGAGGAACTCAGCTCAAAAGGCCTCTTGGCCACAGTGCTGCTGAGGCTCCTCCCCTGCCCAGACACTCCAGTGGCACACAGGGAGAGGAGCCAGCCACAACCACTGCCCAGCCAACAAAGCCCCTTCATCAACATGGCTGACACGTCCCTCTCTTACCAAGAGATGTCCCTTCTGAGGAAATACCTTCTCCCCTCAGCAGCCTATGCAGAGACAAGTTACAACACCAGGAGCACCACATAAGCCAAGCAGGCCAAAACCCACAGCATAAAGTTCCTGAAAATTGCAGACATTGGAACCACAGCCCATAGATGTAGACCAGAATTTATGTGCTTATCTACACAGGATGACCACCAGCTAAAATAAAAGATATAAACAGGACCCACATCTTCCTAACATAATAGGCAAATGTTCAGGATACAATTGAGAACCATGAGTCATTCCAAAAACCAGAACACTCACAATGAGAATTAGAGAAGATAATCAACTGACACCAAAACTAAGATTAACTCAGATACTGGAATTTAGGAGGAGCATTTTAAGAAGCAGACATAAAAATGTTTCAATACTCAGTTACAAAATCTTTGGAAACAAACAGAAATTATACAACTGAAAAATACAACAGTAAAAAGATCACTGGATAGGGTCAATAGTAGAGTGGAGATAGCAAAAGACAAAATTAGGGAACTTGAGAACAATTCAACAGAATTGACACAATCTGAACAATACAGAGTAAAACCCTAGAGTAACTATATAACATTAACAAAAAAGCCAACATCTATATCACCAGAGTCCTGGAGAAGCAGACCAAGAGAGTTGGAAATGACATACCTAAAGAAATAATGGCTAAAAACCCAATTTTGGTGAAACAAAGGCTAACTAATTCAATAAGCTCACTGAATACCAAACAATCCAAAAAAATCCAAACCAAGATACATCACAATTAAACTTCTTGAAACTAAAGACAAGGAAAAAACTTAAAAGGAGCAGCCAGAAAGAAATGACACATTACATGTAAGGGAACATCAAGTTGAGTGACAGAGGACTTCTAATCAGAAAAACTATGAAAGGTGGAAGGAAGTGGAACAAGAGTTTTCAAGTGCTAAGAAAAAAAACTGTCAAACAGTAGTTCTATATCCAATAAAACTATCCTTCAGGAATTAACGAAAAATAAAGACATTCTAAGATGAAAAACTTTCAAAGAATGGTTATCAAGTTCTTCAAATAGAAAGGAGACAAAAAAGGGAGATTCCTGGAACATCAGGAAGAATGACAGCAAAACAAAAATTTGGGCACATACAGACTATCCTTATCATTATGAGTTTATAAATCATATTTGATGACTTAAATAAAGTGGAATACCATATGATGTTCAGGACATGTTATTTAAAGTGGAATGGAGAGAGAAGTAGGGTAAAGGGACAGAAATGGAAGTAAGGTTTCCACACTCCACTCCAGGTAGTAAAATAGTGATACCAATACACCATGGTGATGGGTCATATGTATAAACTGTAATAACGGGAGCAAGTACTCCATAACTATACAAAGGCCTATACTCAAAACACAGTAGACAGTTTTTAAAAAAAGGTTCAAAAAGCCCAAAGGAATGCAGGAAGAGAAACAGAGGAATGAGAATCAGAGGAAACAGAAGAGAGATAATACAGTGGGACACTTGAACTCCAACATACGAATAATTTCCTTAAATGTAAATGCTCTAGATACACCAAAGACAGAGACTGACAGAGCACATAAAATGAAAATACGAAAAGGACGGATCAACCAGACAGAAAATAAGTAAAGAGACAGAACCACTGAACAACACATTATAACAGATGGACCTAACAGACATCTACAGAACTCTACACCCAAAGCAGCAGAATACACATTCTTCTCAAATGCAAATGAACATTTTCAAGAATACATCATATCCTAGGCCACAAAAAGAGCCTCGGTAAATTCAAAAAGATTGAAATTGTACCAACCAGTTTCTCAGACCACAAAGGTATGAAATTAGAAATAAATTATGCAAAGAAAATGAAAAAGCCCACAAACACATGGAGGCTTCACAACATGCTCCTAAATGACCAATGGCTCAATGACCAAATAAAAACAGAGATCAAGCAATATATGGAGAAAAATCTCAACAATAATTCAACACCGCAAAATCTGTGGGATGCAGTGAAGGCCGTGCTAAGAGGAAAGTATATTGCAATACAGGCCTACCTCAGGAAAGAAGAACAATCCCACGTGAACAGTCTAAACTCACAATTAACTAAACTAGAAAAAGAAGAACAAATAAGGCCCAAAGTCAGTAGAAGGAGGGACATAATAAAGATTAGAGCAGAAATAAATAAAATTGAGAAGAATAAAACAATAGAAAGAATCAATGAAAGCAGGAGCTGGTTCTTCGAGAAAATAAACAAAATAGATAAACCCCTAGCCAGGCTTATCAAGAAAAAAAGAGAGTCTACTCACAACAACAGAATCAGAAATAAGAAAGGAAAAATCACTATGGACACCACAGAACTACAAAGAATTATAAGAGAATACTATGAAAAAGTATACTAACAAACTGGCTAACCTAGAAGAAATGGACAGCTTTCTAGAAAAAAACAACCTACCAAGGCTGACCCAGAAAGAAACAAAAAATGTGAACGGACCAATTACCAGCAATGAAATTGAACTTGTAATCAAAAACCTACCTAAGAACAAAATCCCTCGACCAGATGGCTTTACCGCTGAATTTTATAAACACTTAGTGAAGACCTAGTACCCATCCTCCTTAAAGCTTTCCAAAAAGTAGAAGAAGAAAGAATACTTCCAAACTCATTCTATGAGGCCAGCATCACTCTAATACCAAAACCAGGTAAAGACACCACAAAAAAAGAAAATTACAGACCAATATCCCTGATGAACACAGATACAAAAATACTCAACAAAATATTAGCAAACCGAATTCAAAAATACATTAAAAAGATCATCCATCATGATCAAGTGGGATTCATCCCAGGGATGTAAGGATGGTACAACATTCGAAAATCCATCAACATCATGCACCACATCAACAAAAAGGACAAAAACCACATGATCATCTCCATAGATGCTGAAAAACTTTCGACAAAATTCAACATCCATTCATGATAAAAACTCTCAACAAAATGGGTACAGAGGGCAAGTACCTCAACATGATAAAGGCCATATATGACAAACCCACAGCCAACATCATACTTAACAGTGAGAAGCTGAAAGCTTTTCCCCTAGGATCTGGAACAAGACAAGGATGCCCACTCTCCCCACTTCTATTCAACATAGTACTGGAGGTCTTAGCCACGGTACCCAGACAACACAAAGAAATAAAAGGCATCCAGATTGGCAAGGAAGAAGTTAAACTGTCCCTTTTTGCAGATGACATGATATTGTACATAAAAAAACCCTAAAGAATCCACTCCAAATGTACTAGATCTAATATCTGAATTCAGCAAAGTTGCAGGATACAAAATTAATATGCAGAAATCTGTGGCATTCCTATACACTAACAATAAACTAGCAGAGAGAGAAGTCAGGAAAACAATTCCATTCACAGTTGCATCAAAAAGAATAAAATACCTAGGAATAAATGTAACCAAGGAAGTGAAAGACCTATACTCTGAAAACTACAAGACACTCATGAGAGAAATTAAAGAAGATACCAATAAATGGAAACACATCCTGTGCTCATGGATAGGAAGAATTAATATTGTCAAAATGGCTATCCTGCCTAAAGCAATCTACAGATTTAATGCAATTCCTATCAAAATACCAACAGCATTTTTTAAAGAACTAGAGCAAATCGTTCTAAAATTCATATGAAACCACAAAAGACCCTGAATAGCCAAAGCAATCCTGAGAAGGAAGAATAAAGCTGAGGAGATTACAATCCCCAGCAAGCTCTACTACAAAGCCACAGTAATCAAGACAATTTGGTACTGGCACAAGAAAAGACCCATAGACCAATGGAACAGTCTAGAAAGCCCTGATATAAACCCAACCATATATGGTCAATTAATATATGATAAAGGAGCCATGGACATACAATGGGGAAATGACAGGATCTTCAACAATGGGTGTTGGCAAAACTGGACAGCTACATGCAAGAGTATGAAACTGGATTATTGTTTATCCCCATTCACAAAAGTAAACTTGAAATGGATCAAAGACCTGAACGTAAGTCATGAAACCATAAAACTTTTAGAAGACAATATAGGCAAAAATCTCCTGAATATAAGCATGAGCAACTTCTTCCTGAACGCATGTCCTCAAGCAAGGGAAACAAAAGCAAAAATGAACTCATGCGACTATATCAAACTAAAAAGCTTCTGTATGGCAAAGGACACCATCAACAGAACAAAAAGGCATCCTACAGTATGGGAGAATATATTTCTAAATGACATAACCGACAAGGAGTTAACATCCAAAATATATAAAGAACTCACACGCCTCAACACCCAAAAAGCAAATAATCCGATTAAAAAATGGGCAGAGGATATGAAGAGACAATTCTCCAAAGAAATTCAGATGGCCAACAGACACATGAAAAGATGGTCCACATCACTAATCACCAGGGAAATGCAAATTAAAACCACAATGAGATATCACCTCACACCAGTAAGGATGGCCACCATCCAAAAGACTAAGAACAACAAATACTGGTGAGGATGCAGAGAAAGGGAAACCCTCCTACACTGCTGCTGGGAATGTAAGCTAGTTCAACCATTATGGAAAGCAATATAGAGGCTCCTCAAAAAACTAAAAAGAGAAATACCATTTGACACGGGAATCCCACTCCTAGGAATTTACCCAAAGAATACAACTTCTAAGATTCAAAAAGACATATACACCCCTATGTTTACTGCAGCACTATTTACAATAGCCAAGATATGAAAGCAACGTTAAGTGTCCATCAGTAGATGAATGAATAAAAAAGATGTGGTACATATACACAATGGAATACTATTCAGCCATAAGAAAGAAACAAATCAACAGCAGGAGACTCACAGAACCCAAGAACGGACTAATAGTTACCAAAGGGAAAGGGACTGGGGAGGATGGGTGGGAAGGGAGGGGCAAGGGGGAAGAAGGGACATTACGATTAGCAGATGTAATGTTCGGGGGGCACGGGGAGGGCTGTACAACCCAGAGAGGACAAGTAGTGACTCTATGGCATCTCACTACGCTGATGGACAGTGACTGCAATGGGTTTGGGGGGGGGGGGGAACCTGATGAAGGAGGTAGTGTAATCACCATAATATTACTCATTTCATTGTAGATTAATGATATCAAAATAAACTAAAAGAAAAAAAAACAAAGAAACAAAGAACATAAATAAGTAAGAAGGTCAAGGGATACAGGAGAGGAACTGTATATGCATATACTTTAAAAAATGTTGGATTATGAAATATGTTATATAATATGAAATGTTATATAATAAATATATCATATATATACTATACAAACATTACATAATAAATATAATATATAAATATTAAAAAAAAGAAAGAAACAAATCCTACCATTGCAACAACATGGATGGAGCTGGAGGATATTATGCTCAGTGAAATAAACCAGGCGGAGAAAGACAAGTGCCAAATGATTTCCCTCATTTGTGGAGTATAACAACGAAGCAAAATTGAAGGAACAAAATAGCAGCAGACTCACAGACTCCAAGAAGGGACTAGTGGTTATTACCAAAGGGCAGGGGTGTGGGAAGGCGGGTGGGGAGGGAGGGAGAAGGGGATTGAGGGGTATTTGTTTAGTACACATGGTGTGGGGGGGGTCACAGGGAAAATAGTGTAGCTCCGAGAAGGCAAACAGTGAATCTGTGGCATCTTACTACACTGATGGACAGTGACTGCATTGGGGTATGGGTGGGGACTTGAGAATGTGGGTAAAAGTAGTAACCACATTGTTTTTTCATGTGAAACCTTCATAAGTGTAGCAATAATACCTTAATATAAAATTAAAATAAAAACATGATTCAATAAGAAACTCACTTCAAATTCGGCAACACAGATAGGCTGAAAGCTAACAACATGCAAACATTAATATACAAAAAGCAAGAGTGACTACATTATCTAATAAACTTCAAAGCCAAGAAAACTGCCAGAGAAAAAGAACTTTACACAGCCATAAAAGAAACAATCCACCCAGAAGACACAGGATGCCAAATGAGAACAAACCAAATGACAGAGCCTCAAAATATATGAAGCAAAAACTGACACACGCAAATTGATAGGAATTTACTGTGAAATAGATTGCGTATTTCCAAATAACGATATCCTAAAATCAACTACTCAGAGAACAAATGTTCTTACTCTCATAGGTAATATTAGGGAGGAAAGGAGAAAAGATACTTCTGGAGAATGTACTTCTGGGCAAACACTAAACGTGGGCACCTTACTAGGTTCTCCTGTCATCCTCAACAACGCCGTAAGAAAAAAAGAGTATCCCCCATTTCACAAGCCAGGAAATTAGTGCCCATGATTTAAGTTACCTAAGATCACAAAGCTAGTAATCAAGTAAACTGAGATTTAATTCTGCTCTGTAACACTGTAATATGGACTCCTTTGATTGCATGTTACAGCATCTCAAATGGCCAACAGTTATCCTAAAAATCGAATCGTGAAGCAACTGCACATTGAAATCTGTAGTTTTTTCTTTTATGTATCAGATTGTTTCTACGATTCCCCCAGAATAAATTTCCAATAACTATAACTGACAGTATTTACCCTTTTCATAAGTTTCTTTTTCTAATTACGGTACCATTTATAATATGTAGTATTCTTCTCTTTGGGTGAAAAATAAGGTAAATATGAGGTAAAATCAACTAGAGTTTGAAACTTCCATCTGTACGTTTTAATTCTACTAGTGAATTATTGTGGTCCAGTTCAACAATTTTACTTCTCTGAGTCTCCGTCTCCCATTCCTAAAAGCAAAAAATTTTGTCAGCCGAAAGTACTCTGTGAACACGTGTAAGTAAAAACTGTACTTTGTAAACAAACTAAATGTCTCCACTTGCGCTTTACATTTGTGAAAACAAGTGATTCTCCGTAAATGTGTGTACTTCCAACGCTAAGTAAAAACTGTTTGCATCTCACGAGGTCCGAGGACCGCAGCGCGCCGCGCTCAGACTCCGCGCCTGTCGGGCGGCGCAGCGAGCCGGGCCACTCCCGGGGTAGCGCCCTCCGAGCCCCTGCCGGCCCGGGCTGCCGGAGCGACTCGCACGTCACGGGCCCCGTCCGGCTGGGACCCGCGCGCGGGCGGCCGCGCCGGGGCGGCCTCGTGGTCGTTACCTGCTGGGCCACTCGGCCCCCGGCGCGGGCCCCGCCGCGCTGTAGTAGGCCGTGCGCTTGCGGCTGGCCGCCGCGCCGCGCACCGGGTACAGAGGGATCTGGTCTGTCATGTTCCGGCCGCCACCTTTCCGCCTCGCCAGGTTCCCTCTCTACCCGCCGCCTTTCCCCGCCCTCTCTCCTCAGCTTCCAGCCGGCCGACGCGCCGCGCGCGCGTCGGAGCCCGATGACGACCCCGCGCGCCGAAGGACTGCGAGGGCTGCGGCCCCGTTCGGAGACCCCGCCTCCTGCGCGTCGGGACCAGATGGCGTCACCGCGCGGTGAGGGCGTGAGCGGAGGCAGCGTGGCTGGAGGCCCCGCCCCGGCTCTGGTGAGGGCTGCACCTGCGCAGGCGCCTGCTCCGCGCGCCTAAAGCAGGAAGGTGATGCCCAGCCTACCTGCCCCGCTCCCCTGCGCGGGCGACCCAGCTACGTGGGGGGTCCCCTCCCACTCAGCGCCGCGCTTCCGGAATCCGCTCTGCCGGTCTTGCTGCCGGGAGGCAGGAGCGGGGCGTGTCCTCAGGCCTGGCCGGGGGTGCCGTCTTCCGGGAGTACCGGCTCCCCGCGTGCGCCCCCCGCGCGACGTCCCCGTGTGCCCCCCGCTCCGTAGCTCCCTGCGCTGTGTCCGCGTCCTTGTCACCCCCACGCCGTGCTCCCTCGCGGAGACCCCTCGGTGAGCCCCCTGGGGTTCCCCCGTGCCCCCCCACTGTGCCCTGTGGCCCCCTGGTGCCTCCACCGCGTGCCTCCCGTGTCCCCCAGCCCCGCCACGCGGATTCTGTGCCTTTAATCCCTGCCTCCGGCCCAGTCTTTTCTACGTGCAAGCATGCTCAGAGTTCTCCTGCACTTAAAAACAGCATGTTCCTAGATTTCAGTATTCCCATAAATGGCCTAAATGAGTGGTCTAACGATTTAGACTTAGGACTTGAGTTCGGACCTTTGCTCTTTTGTTGTTAGTTTGTGTTTGCGTCTGTCATTATAGCTTAGGAATTTGGTCTGATTTCGTTCTGTTTTTCAATTTGAGCTTTTCGTCTGGCCAAACATGTGCCCATATTTCTAAACTATATTTATGTATAAGTGAGTAGGTTTTATATCCCAAAATCCAAGATGCTAAAGGTCCAATTGTGTTCACGAGGCCTTCCTCCTACCACAGCCCAGTAAGGTGGTCACTTTCCTAAAGTATACAGGGAGGGGAAAGACGTGTGCTCTGCTCAGGCACCCCTTGCCAGCCTGTCACTTCCCAGGATGCTCCCACTAAAAGCACCTGTAGAGGCCAGAACACCTGCCACCCCTGACACCCAGACATATGGCCTCTTTAGGATGTCCCCAAACCACTGGCTTGGCCTCTTCAGCCAATCAAGGGCTGCCCAAAGCACCTGAAGACCAGTTAGAAAGTCTCCCCCACCTCCAGACAGCTCATCTTGCCAATCAGGCACACTCTTATTTCCTCTTTTTACTCCAAAAAGCTTACTTTCCTCCTTTATGGACTCCCATCTTTCTTGGAGATTTGTTTTTCATAACCTGCCCACTTTAAGTAAAAAGTCCCTTAAGTCTTTTTCCCAAATTCTGACCTCTCCTGGATCCATTTCTGTGTGCTAATTCAGTTTAGCAAAGATTCTTCATTCCCATTTTGTGCCAAGGTGATAGGTGTTGCGGGGTTATGGATGTAAGTAAGATGCAGTATCTGCCCTGTGGAAGGCTTTACCTGGGTAGGGAGACACATCTGCAAACTGCTGATTGCCACTGTCTTGCAAATGAGTTTCAGCCCAGGCAAGTTTGCTATAGATTCACTGTGACCAAAGAAATTTACAGCAAAGGGTTCTTGGGGTGAAAAGGTTTTACCCAACTTTATTTCCAGGTGGCAGGTCAGTCACTAAAATCCCGTTCACTCAGAGTGAGTCTGTGTTATCACTGCTGCTTCGGATGTAGCAAGCCGGTCTGTGCCTCTGGGCCCCTCTTGTCTGCACAGCCGTCCTCTGGGCCTCTGCAAAGTCATCCCGCACAGCCGTCCTCTGGGCCTCTCTGCACAGTCATCCCGCACAGCCGTCCTCTGGGCCTCTCTGCACAGTCATCCCGCACAGCCATCCTCTGGGCCTCTGTCCTCGGTGCTGCCACCACTCCAGCCTCTGCTCTGCTCTCCTGCAGCTTTGTAGCCCGGCCACCCCGTCGTCCGCAGAGCACTGGGCGGAACTCTTTATATTAACACAATAATGTCTTATTGCCTAAAGGTGTGGAAGTGGTAGCATAGCAACAGGCCATTTACATCATCAGGTGGTTTAAGTTCAGTGAGGATCCTGGCCATAGGAACCCCACGTTACCCACAGCCACTTAGGACACAGTGAAAATGCTGGCTGTGATATAAGCATTTAGGATGTTAGCAGGAGCAAGAGGCACTAGAGGCATTCTTTCAAGACAGCTCAGTTGAGGAGCTCATACAGTGTGTGGGTGGAAATAAAAAATCAAAGAGGTTTGAAAGACTACCAGAGGCAGTGATAGCGGAACCCACATCGCCCCATGACTCCGAGACTGGAAATGGTAAGAGCGCTCCTGGGCTCAGTCCTGAGGCCAGGCCACCAAAAAAGGGCAAGGCCACAGAGCAGCGTTCAGCACACCAGCTTGCAGGTAAAACCTGCCTGTCACCTCATTGGTAAAGAAAGTTGTTTGGGACACAGCCACAGTGATTTGTTGACATATTATCTATGGCTGCTTTGGAGCTACAACGGTGGAATGGAGTAGGTGCCACAAAGGTCATATGACCACAGAGCCTATTTACTACCTGGCCTTTTACAAAGGAAGTTTTCCAGCTCCACTGCAGAGGCCCACAGCCTCCCTAACACCAAGGGACAGGAGGGGGTGAAGACCGTGCAGGTGAATACCATTTCTACTCACAGAAGGTCCTACTGGACAGCACTTCCTTACAGCAGTTACTAAACAAATAATGAAAGCATGTATAGCTACCAAGTTACTAGACATGGAAATGGAATAAAAAATATTTTATTAATCCGAAGAGGAAATCCATGAAAGGAATTAAAAAAACAGAGCAGATGGGAGAAATAGTAAATAAATAGATTGTAGAGGTACACCTGTCACTTTATGTATATTAAATGCAAACAGACTAAGTACCCAATGAAAAGTCAGATTGAATTAAAAACCAAATCCAACTATGTTCCTGAGGTCTAAAGCTTCACATTGAATATAAAGACACAGAAAAAATTGAAGGTAAAAGGATGGAAAAATACATGCCATGCCATCGCTGGTCACAATCACACCCTAGGATGTCCTCCACCTCTTCTCAGCCACAGCCTAGGATGTCCTCCACCTCCTCTCAACTGAGAAAGCTACTGCCAAATGGTGAAGTAATCTGCCTGAGGCCACAGCAGCAAAGCATGAATTCAAACCTGGCCTCCAAGATCCAGTTTAACCTTTGATGGGAAGTTGCAGCTGAGTTTTAGCTCAAGAATTCTAACAGCCAGAACCTGGAGGTGAGGCGCAAAGCAGTTTGACATGTGGTTTCTTACCAAGGGCACAGCACACCCAACTCACTGTTTACTACTTGTTAAAAGCCCCCAACTTAGCGAAATTAAATATTAACGTGGATATTTTTGCCAGTAGAGATACAAGTAATTTCTGTAGGAAGAAAATATAACCCCAAAGAATATACTTTATTTTTGTTTTGCATATAAACCAGTTTTGTATATAACCCAAATATTCCTTTATTAAATTGCTTATAAACATCTAGGTCCTGAAATACTCATTGAACCATTACTATCTTATTCATTATCTCCTCTCCTAATTAATAAGTTGAAAAAAAATTTTTGGCACATGTTCATTACGTATCTGCATGAGAGTCATTTTACCTCTTCAAATATTATACTTCAGCAAAAAGAAAAACAAAATTTCAAATGTTAAAGAGCTTTTTTATTTTTATTTTTAAATGGTTGACAGTGAGTGTCAAATCATTATGAAACTTGAATGTCATTGGATACACTTGAAAGAGTGATGGCACAGTTCTATTTTTAAATGTAAATACAACATGCATCATTTGTAACTATTTACACTTGTAATGAACATTTTTAGCTGTCAGTACAAAATGTGTGAAGGGACGCATTTCTAAAATTCCTTTAGGGAGTCAATGAGCAGAAAAGTTTGAAGACTGCTATTATAATGCACAGTTAGGAAAAAAAACTAACATAAGAGAGGAATCTTGTAAGACGCTGTCTTTAATGCATCATTGAAGGCTAGTTGCAGCAGCACTCCTCATTTCTTCCAGATGTGCCCTTTGCTTGGCTCTCATGGACCTCTCCCTCCAGTGGAATGCATTCTCTCTCACAACAGTTGGGTGATGGAAGATATGAAGTTATTAAACAAAAATCCTCTTTTTAAAAATTCTTTATTAAGGTATCATTGATATACAATCTTATGAAGGTTTCACATGAGCAACACTGAGGTTACTACATTCACCCATAATATCGAGTCCCCCACACATACCCCATTACAGTCACTGTCTATAATAAGATGCTATAGAGTCACTACTTGTCTTCTCCATCCTATACTGCCTTCCCTGTGCCCCTCCTACATTATGTGTGCTAATCATAATGCCCCTCAATCCCCTTTGGTAACCGCTAGTCCCTTCTTGGAGTCTGTGAGTTTGCTGCTGTTTTGTTCCTTCAGTTTTGCTTCGTTGTTACACTCCACAAATGAGTGAAATCATTTGGTACTTGTCTTTCTCTGCCTAGCTTATTTCACTGAGCATAATACCCTCTAGCTCCATGCTTGTTGTTGCAAATGGTAGGATTTGTTTTCTTCTTATGGCTGAATAGTATTACGTTGTGTATATGGATCACCTCTTCCTTATCCATTCATCTACTGATGGACACTTGGGTTGTTTCCATATCTTGGCTATTGTACATAGTGCTGTGATAAACATAATGGTGTGTATGTCTTTTTGAATCTGGTATCTTGTTTTCTTTGGGTAAATTCCTAGGAGTGGAATTCCTGGGTCAAATAGTATTTCTATTTTTAGTTTTTTGAGGAACCTCCATATTGCTTTACACAATGGTTGAACTAGTTTACATTCCCACCAGCAGTGTAGGAGGGTTCCCCTTTCTCTGCATCCTCGCCAGCATTTGTTGTTTCTTGTCTTTTGGATGTTGGCCATCCTAACTGGTGTGATTTGATATCTCATTGTGGTATTAATTTGCATTTCCCTGATAATTAGCAATGTGGAGCATCTTTGTATGTGCCTCAAAAATCCTCTTTATTCCTACCTCTCTCATCATTTGTCTGAATTCACACATCCCAATGTGGAGCAATACAAGATTTCCAACATCATATTCCACTCCCTGAGTAGAAATACAGTTAAAAAAGGAAAGATTAAACACCCTCCAGATTCATGAGCCTTGATGGGTCACAAAAGGTGAGTGTCTGAGGTGCACAGCCCTGCCTCTCGGCTCTAGCTCTTTCCTGAGCCTGGTCTGCACCTTTCTGTGTTACTGAGGAGCATCTCCAGCCCTTCCCACACAGGCCTTTCCTCAGTTCAAGTTGATCAGTCTGTTTGTCTTATTTGCAGCCAAGAACTGTTGATGAACCAAGGTGAGCATGACCTCTTCCTGCCACCCAACCACGCATGCAACCAGCCACAGCTGACAGAGGAACATAGACAGTCTGTGGCTTCACTGTGAGAGCTTGGGGAATGCAGCCAGCCAGAGATCCTTGTCTGCTTCAGTTCAGAGGTCTGTGCCCCCCAAGGCTGCTCATCACCTGCTGACCAGCCTGAGAGATGCAGCCTTTCTATGGAGTCCCAGGATAAAGCCCATCATGGCCACTGCAGAGAAGATGGAGGCCCCCCCACAGGCATCCACAAATGGCAGCGGTGGTTGGCATGGCCAGTCTGTGCCCACTGGGTCCGCACCACTGTGACAGCATGTCCTGCGGAATGCCCCACCCTGACACCACACTGCAGCATTAATCAACTTCCAGCCCGAAGCAAAGCAAAGCAACAAGCAGGGACAGAGACAGCGGGTGCTAGCACAGGGCATCTGACCCGCAGCAGGGACCGGTGACCCACAGCCCTGTGCAGCTACTCCTGTGACTACTTCCGGATGGGAAAGAGCAAGGGGGTGGGACGCCAGCAAAGGCCACCCCCTCCTAGTGGGGGTGTGAATTCCCAGGGCCTTTCTTGGTCCTTACCTTCTTCTTGGACATATGTGACTTACACCACCTCCCAGGAGCCTGGAAGGGTTTCAGACAGGTTTGGGATATGTCTGGATATCCTTGCCCAGGTTATCTGTGAGCGCCTCTTCCGTATAGGGTTAACACATGAATGTGCGTGTGGGCTTGGGAGGCAGCGAAGGTGAGGCGTCCAGATGCCAGAACCTTCTGAGGATTCTGCTCAGGTGGCATAGAAACAGCCACAGCACCCCTTGGGCTGGGGCGCCTTCCTAGTTTAGATCTTGTCACATTTGATGTGTGTATTTGCTCATTTAGCCAGCAACCTCTGTATGTGATTTTAATAAAACTTTATTATATAAAAGTAACTGGTCAAACCCTGGCTATAGGTTTCAGGAAACTGTACCCCCAGGCATACAGGGTCCTCCACTGTGGGCACAATGGTGTCCCTTTCTTCCTGGAAGGATAGGCATAATTTGTCACCACACAAATTATACCGTACTTGCTACTGACATTCATTTATCAGATGAATTTATGCTGACAGCAGTTTCCATGAAAATTTCATACTATGACAATCCCAGTTTAAATTGAAGCTAAAAGGATAGGCTATCTTCTGACCCCAGACACAGAAATGTGGGTCCTGATGCCATGACCATCTTCGAGATTAAGCCTAGACTCTGGGCACCTGGTCTCTGCCGCCCTGTGCAGGTGGCTCTGTGCCTTCCCTCGGCTGCTGCCCCACACCATGGCCCGGGCACCCAGTAGACCTGAGCACGGGACGGTGTACAGGCCCGGAAGGGCAGGGAATGCTTTTGAGTGTTGTTTCCTGCAACTTGTAGAACATACCATAAAAACCTTTGTGAAACGTTCTCCTGGTATGACCAGTCCTCCTCTGAAAGCCACATGCTCTCAGGAGGAGAGAAACACACAGTTGAGGAAAGACCCAAAAAAGCTCATCATGTTTTTCTTTAAAAAAAAAAAAAGGAGGGGTGGTTATTTCCATCCCCCCACCCCCCCTCCACGAACAAGCCCATGGGGTGTGGAGGCAGGGTGCTGAGCCGTGTGGGCAGAGGCTCGGAAGCCAGGCCTCACCCGAGCCCCAGCACACCTTCCCTGAGCTGCTCACTGGCCTCCCAGGCCTCGTTTCCTTATCCAATCAACGGGGATGGTGGGCTGCGAGAACGCCCAAGAGAAGGCCGTGGACCTCCAGCGTTCCCAGGACAGGAGGGCCGGTGGCAGCGGTGGGCGCGCAAAGGGCGGCAGCAGTCACCGCTTTCCTCGCTGTGTCCGTGCTCCACGGGACCGGAGCCTCACCCCACCCTCGGCCCCCAGCTCCTCACCCTCTCACGCCTTTGCCTTCCATTTGGCCAGTCAGTACCACGGCAATGTGAATTCAACAGACTTCAAAATGTTTTCAGTGAGATGGTATAAATCATTTCATTTTTCAAAAACCTTTTCCAAATCAGATGAACAACAATATAGATCTTTTATATAACTGAGTCTGGACATGGAGATGACTGATTTACATGTAGACTTGCAGTGTACAGATAGTGGAAACGTGTGGCCCGGGAAGTTCTTGCCACAATGTAATACTTTTTCGTGTTATGATAAACTGATTGTGTGTACAAACCCCTTTTGGGGGAATCCATGGTCTTGGTTTCTGCTGTGAGAACCGAGAACGCACTAAGCGAGCAGGGATGACCTTTGCATTATTGATGCATCAGAGGAATGCAATAGGCCTGGAAGACTGAAACGATAACTGACACAAATACAAAATAAAGGTTGCTAATTAAAAGTAATGGCAAGTGAAAATTTTAGGTTGGTCGGAAAACATGATTTTCTTGATTTTTTTCCCCAGGACTGGTGAAAATTTCTTGAATGTCTTTGAAAGGGACTAATGCAGTAGGTTCCATGTAGGGCAGCCCTTTAGCAGATGGACACAGGGCCACTTTATGGTGGGGACCACGGCAATCAGGTTGGGTGTGTATACACACACACACTTTAAGAAGATATGTGCCAGCCTTTAGAAAATGAAAATAATGTGTCAAGTAATGCTTGACTGTCCAAATCCAGCCTGAGACTCTGACTCCCCCAGCAGATGAGCAAGGTGGCCATGCACCATCACTGGGTGGGCAACACAGATGAGCTGGGCAGTGAGGGTCACGCAGGAGCTGAGATGCTGGACATGAACGGTGCCAAGAAGACCCTTGTTTAGGCATCTTGACAACTTCTGATGGGGCTTCTCATGATGAATAGCAATTTAAGTCGCAGTATAAAAATGGTCTCATTATGGGTATACAGCTATTAAAAATAATAATCTTTTATTATTTATAATTAAAAATAATCTTTCTCACACCACGTGCTGTACAATTCTATTTATGTGAAACAGCCAGAATTAGCAAATCTATGGTGAGTGAGCGGGTGGATTAGCGGCTGCCTGGGGCTGAGGTGTGCAGGGGAGGGGCGCTGCAGCCGAGCAGTTCTTTGGGGCTCAAGAAAATCTAAAATTATACTGTCATGATGGCTGCGCGACTGTGTGAGCATATGAAAACCACTGAATTGTACACTTTAAACGGCTGGATTCTTTGGTATGTAATTTGTACCTCAATAAAGAGGTAAAAACAAATCTTCCTGTCTGACATCCACAGAGCTCCGATGTGCTCTGATGTCACTATTTACTTCAGAGTCCAGTGAGCTCAGTCCAGTCTCCATGACGGTGTGTTTACAGCTGAGTGGGTTTCTGTGAGGCAAAACTAAGTGTTCGTATTAACTGTGTACAAGATGCACCAACGGTTTCCTTTATGTCAGAATGCAAAAGTGTTTTACTGGCTTTACTTTTTTTAAGACTAAAAGGTTTGGCGTGTCACTTTTAGATATTTCATGACTGAAAACATAGTGTCTACTTATTCCAGATGTCTGATTCTGCAATATTAATGTAAATCAGGAAAAAGCAAGGTTACAGTCTAATATTCTGCTCTTACTATGTGTCAAGTCATTGCATTGTCTTGCCTTCTATCTTTAGCTAACTAATTGCAAATTTTCTCAACTCCACTTGGAGAACCTATTCTGTCACAGTCAAGCTGTGAGGGGACACACAGCCAAGCCCCAGATCCTGAGGGTCCAGCGGCGCTTGCATCCAGTCCAGCAGGGGTCAGGGCCTGGGTCCAGGCTCTCGGGGCACAGCCCCTGCCCGGCTTGCCTGTGGCCCGAGGCCCTTCGGTGGTGTCTGTGCCATGGCCAGGGACCCGGTCCTCCCTGAAGAGAAAGGCCGAGACGCCTGTCCCGGCTGCTCAGGCTGTGCCCGGGCTTCACGTGGCGCGCGGCCCCCAAGCTCCACAGGCCTTTCCTCTCTCCCGCCCCCGCCGGAACCCGACCAAGCTCGGGAAGGAGCACACCCAAGGCCAGGGCATGCCGGCCTTGGGGCTGAGTCCTCCTGCTTCTGCAGGGTGGACAGAGGCCGCTGCCCCGTGACCGCCCTGCCTGCTGCCGCCGCAGAAGGGGGAAGGAGCGGACCAACCCATGGCTGCATTCGCCGGGTCCAGAATGGAGGCAACAGCGGAGGACGGGAGGCTGGGCGGGCAGGGAGCCGGCATGGCCTGCACGGAGGAGGGAGCAGCATAGGGGCTGGAGCGCAGGCTGGACTCCAGCTGGCTCTGAAAGGACAGTTGGCTGTGTGTCCAGTCGAGCCCATGGGAAGGACGTGTGTGGCATCTGGAGCTGGCATGGTGGCAGGTCCAGGAGAGGAGACGCATCCCAGGCAGGGAGCTTTGGGAAGGACCTCCACAGAGGTGGGGAGGCTGGGTGGGGCCCTGGGGGCTGGGCAGGAGGGCTGGGGTGGATGCCCCTTGCCACACCCCAGATGGGACTACTGGGCCTGGACTCCCAGCTGAGTTCTTACTCAGACTAATTATTCCTACGTGGAAAGTATTTTAAAGTTATTAAAAACCCAAGAAACACTTGAACTTCATTTATCGTCATTGAAAAGGTGCAACATCTAGACATTTCTTGGCTTTTTAAATGACATGCTTCTCAAAACTCCAGTCTGGCAGAGCGGCTGGCTATGGGTCCTGCCCCCCACACCTGCCGGCAGCTCGGATCGGGGCCCTCCCTCCTCACTGTCACCTGCTGTCTGCCCCCCTCAGGCCACCTGGTGACCTCACCCCACGGAGGTCTGTCCTCAAACCCTCGCTCCCGGTGGTCCTTCCACGCGCTCTGCCTCTGAAATTGGGACTCGAGCCCCTGCCAAGCGCCACGCCCTTCATGACGACCTTGCTGTGGGCTGGCCGTTTGTTTCCCTCAAAATTCACAGGTTGAAGACACCTAATTCCCAGGAAGGTGTCGGGACATGGGGCCTTTGGGAGGTGATGAGGTTGAGAGGGAGGAGCCCCTGTTATGGGAATGGTGACCTTATGAAGACTCGGGAGCTCCCTGGCCCCTCCGTCACTTGAGGGCACAGCGAGGAGGCGCCGCGGCGAGCCAGGGAGGGGCCCTCACTGGACGCCGAGGATGCCGGTGCCCCGCGGAGGGCTTGCAGGCTCCGACGTTCCAGTCCTGTGACAGCCACCACACTGCCAGGACACCCCAGGCGACCCCACCGACACACGGCCTCCCTCTGAGCCCCACGGCCTCTGTTTGCATTCGCTGTTTGCACAGTTGGCTTATCAGCCCCGTGAGGAAGGAGCTGTCCCTTACCTTGGTCGCGCGGTGGCCCCGCTGCCTCGTCCACCCTGAGCGTCTAATACTTATTCCTGGTATTGGATTGTGAGGCTTTTATCTCCCTTTCTTAACACCCACAGCACTAATTCTCAGCATGAAACACAGTTTGGCCTAAGCATGTTCTGTGTGTTCTGTTAGATACTGTAATTTACGCAAATGCTTTTTTTCTTTAGTTTTCTGTATTCGTTTTTAATATGTCTTCTTTTATCTTCCTTTGGGGTCTTTAGAGAGTCTAAAATTAGCAAGTTGTTATAAATGAGAATTTTCAGATATACTTGATACATTTGTGAAAATTAGAATGGTCTCAAATTAATATCCTAGGGCCCCAGCCCCCGCCTTAGGCCAGGAGCACCGTCTGTCTGAATGGGTTCATGATTACCTTCAAAGAAAGCATTCCAGCGCCCAGCCTCCCCATACCCAGACTCCTTGCAAGTAAACAGAGGCCCCAGGGCATCTTCTGTTCTGCCGTGTCTCCGAGCCCGCTTCCTGTCAGAGATGGCGGAGGAGCTGGTCCGCGGCACGCCACCTGGTCCACCCTCTCCTTTCTAGAGGAAACTCCAGTAACTTTAAATTCCAATAATTTTAAACTTGTTTTGTGAAAGCATATTATTATTATCACATTTGTTATTTTTTATGAATAACTCTCCATTCTTCCTACTGAAAATTTTAAGCAAAAACCTTTCATGGTAGAAACTTAACACCCACCAGAGAGGATGATAAACTTATTTTCAGATGTACTTTAAGGCAGGTGATGTCTTTATTAAATTTTAGGAGCAAATACAGTTCAGGGTCTAAGAATTAATGTTCTGGGAAAGCCGCCTGGTGTTTAACTGCTTCTCTCCCACTCACATGCCTATGATCTTGACCAGGTTTTAGACTCTGAGTATCAGTTTCCTTACCCAAAGAATGGGAACAACAGTAATACCAACTTCAAAAGACTTAAGTGGGAATGCGCACAAAGTGTTTAGGACTGTGCCTGACGCATCAGCAAACACAGGACAGTCAGCCTGACCGTGAGCGTCAGCTCTGCGGCACCTCCTTGCCTGTATTTCCTTAGCTCAGGTATCTGTGGGCTAAACATCGTTCCACACACCAGGTCTGCCTTGCAAGAGACAGAGACTGCTAAACAGTGCACCCAAGTGATGTTATAATCACGGGACTATGTTGACATCCCACAGGAACCTTAGGATTGTAGAACTATCCACCAAGCCTTCTCCCCTTCCCTGAATTAACGTTGCTAACACACTTTGTGAGTATTCCATTACTCTGAGTTCACTAATGCTCAACACTCCAGAAAGAAGCAGAGCTCCCTCCAAAAACAAAAATTCTCAAAATAAAATATCCTCATTAAAGAATATTAATACTCATGAATTAGGAAAGACAAAAGGAGAAATTGCCTGGAATAAATTCACATCACCCTTTGATTCTGTCCACTGAAACGGATAAATGACTGTTCCATTAAGCAGAGGTGCTGTGGCCCAGAATAGAGGCTGTGGCTCACAGCCGGGGCCCTAGACCTCCGTCCAGGTGAGCTCTGCCCTGTCGGCCTTGGGCGGGTGCTCGCGTGGTCGCTGTCAACGCCGGACAAGCGCGGCCTGTGAATCAGCACCCAGGTGACCCGTCAGTGCCCTACAAAACCGCGATGCCATACGGTAGCCACTCTTTCCCGCCCACGAGAAGGAGAGTTGATGGTATGAAGATATCAAGATAAATACAACAGAGCTACCGTCTCTGGGAAGTTGCATTAATGGCTTTTGTCACACTAGGCCCCACTGTTTCAAAATCATTCCCTGGTAGCTAAAACGCAAGATGAGAACATGACAACATAGGTTGTAGGGCTGACTCTGATACCTATGGACAGAACACCGTTGTGAAATATATTTACAGATGTTGAAAAAAATCACCTATGGCTGCAGATTCAGTTTTCCTGGACGCATTTAAAAATTTTGAACTAAAGAATTTTTGTCCTCAAAAAGTAGTTGCATTACCATGTTCAAGAAAACTTATCAGACCACTACACTCTCGTTTTTTGGCCAGCCCTGTGGGAGCCAAACAACCATATTTTTAAGTTCCATAGTAGAGTCACGTTACCGCAGAAGCCACAGGAGACGGGCCTTGGAGCCCATTTCCCTGACGCCCCCCGGGCTGGAGACTCAGCGCTGCATCCTGTCTCCCCCTGTGCCACTTTCTCCAGTAGGGTCTGGTCTCTGACAAGAAACCTGCTGTCACTCAAACTATTTTGCTCTCTAAAGTCTCATTTTTCTCTGGCTACTTAAAAAAATTTTTGTCTTTAATTTTCAGAAGTTTAATTATGGTGCATGTTGGTGTGAATTTGGGTTTCTCCTGTTTGGGGCTCACTCAGCTTCTTGAATTTGTAGATTTATATTGTGCTAAATTTGGGGAGTTTTCAGCAATTATTTAAGTATTTCCGGTTCCCCTCACCCCTATGCTCGCATTCCCAACAGGAATGGCAGACCTTCCGAGCCCATGGGCCCTGAGGCTCAGTCCTTTCCAGTCTGTCCTCTGTTGCCCGGAGTGGGCGATTCTCTTGGTCTGTCGGCTAGGTCACGATCCATTCTTCTGTCTCCTCCATTCTGGGTCAAGACCATCGGGTGAGCTTTAAACTTTCTGCATCCATTTCTATTCTAGGTGGTTCTGGGGCACAGGTTATAAAGCAAGGGCTTATAAACCACTGCTTTCCAAAGACGCTCTCCTTCATCATGATTGCCTGGGGTTATTTTGAGCCGGTGATTCTGCACGCAGACCCCGGATCTAACCAACTGGGGTGTCTGGGGAGAGAGGCAGAGCGCCTGACTTGGGTTGTCTGTTGAGGCGAGGGCTCCCTGGAGCCGTGACATCAGGGACTCCCTGGGCCGCATCTGAGCCCGGTGTGAGTCACCACCTGCCTGTGCCAGGAGTGGGGTGCCCAGGCCGAGAGGTCAGGCCTGACAGACCAAACCCTAGTCCACCTCAGGACATAAAGCCCACTTCTCCCTGTGCCCGAGTTACTGAGCGGATAGGAGAACTGCGCTGCAGAGCCCATCCCTGGAGGGCCAGTTGTCATGACCTGGTGACTGTGTGGTGACAACTGCCTGGGGACCCATTGCAGGGTCCCTGAGCTCTATGACCCACACCCGCTCGGAAGTCACTTCCCCGCCTGGTCACAAAGGTCTCCTGTGCTGCAGGACACCTGTAAACGGGGACTCGGCCACCCAGTGCTGTCACGTGCGTTTGCAGAAAACGGCGTTTGGCGCCTTAGAAAGTTACCCAACGTCCTGATGCTGAGGGGTGCTCCGCTAGTGGGCTCCGATTCGCCTAATGTCCCCCCACAGCCCTTCATTCAGAGCAAAATGAAATGGCAGCACTCACGTCCACCTCCCGTGTTCTGTCAGAGAAAGGAATGCAGAGCCGTGTTCCTTGGACAACGTGGCTGCATACCAGCCTTTGGATTGTCAACATGCACGTCAGTATGGCACGGATGTGGCATCGGCTGTTATGACAGGGTCTCTGCCACAGGACGATCAGCCAGTGACTGAGCCAACCCTTTGTGCCTGATCTTAGAGAGAGGCTGACATTGTAGGAAGGCGATCGGGCCTCAGCAGACGCAGGGTCAGACCCCCTCCGTGCGCATCCTTTGCAGTCTGCGTGGGACGGCGTGCGGTCTTGTGCAATGCCCTCTGCTCATGTAGCTGTGGCGGTGCTGCCTTCTACTCTTAGGCGTGTGTGTATATTTAACATCAGGCGGACACATACAGGCCCCTAGAAATAGTCCTGTGCCATCACATGATTATGGATGATACTGTCACTTCAGGGGAGGGCTGGGACCTGGGGCTCTGCACCCCAGAGTGCATCCACATGCTTGTGTGTGTTGTTTCCATGCTTCTGAGAGCTTTCCTCACAGCCTGTGATGTAGGACACTTTTTAAGTTATCTTTAAATGAAGGTTTATTTTAGACCAGTTTAAGGTTTATAGAAAAATTGTAATGACTTACAGGAAGTTCCCCACGGACTCCACACCCAGTTTCCTCTGTTATTCATATATGATGTCCCTATATGGTGTGGTTGTCATGATTAATGAGACAACATTGATACATTATTTTAAACTGAAGTCCATACTTTATTGCATCCTGTCTTCTCTACCTTCCTTTCCTGCTCATTACCCCACATCATATCTAGGGGCCAGGCGGGTTCTGCCCTTCCTGCGTTCCAGGACCCCAAGGACCAGCAGCTGAGGTTCACATCTATAGTTTAAAATAAAGGGACACCGAGAAAGTGTGAGCTCATCTCTGCAGCGGCAGGCAGGGAGCGGCCCGCATGGGCACGACTGCGGCTAACCGGCAGGTTGTTTTCTCTTATGATATTACATTCACCATAACTCACACAACTCGCAGCACCGGGCAGACACTTTTCTTAGTAATGGGGGGAGGCCCAGGGAGAAAAAATTTCCCAAACAGTGACACGGTGCGAAACACTTCCTGCTTCATCCAGCAGTCGGATTTCATTTCTTTTTCTTACAAACCAAATGGATTCAGCATAAAGTCATCCATTTGAAAGGAATTTTCCATCACAGTCATTCTCAGAAGGTGAATTGGGCAAAATGACAATTGGAGAAATACACTTAATGCCACCATTATATCAGCATTAGCCAATTCAGCCACAATATTAAGGTGACTGTGTTGTTTCTGTTGTTTTATTTTCTGCGTTATGTTTCATGACAGAAAATCAAAAAACAGTGGCTCTGAATGCCACGTTTGGCTTATATGTGAGGGAAAAGGAGCCATAAATCTGGGCATTGATTCAGGTGGATTCAGATGTTTAGATATAAGGCCCTATGCCTTTCTATCTAATAAAAACCAGAGTTTATATATAAAAGAACTATTCGATGGTATTAGAAATGCTTGTTTAAATACCCATTTCTATCAGATGGGTTGCCTCTCTCCGTAAGATGAAGGCATTCGTGGTGTCAGGTCAGTTCCCACCAGGACGTGATGCTTTGCAGGTTCTCCTGCTTCCACCCATCCTGCAAGGGCCACCATCAGGGGCCTTCATTCTAAGCCACCTTTTCAGGAGTCCTGACATTGTCAATTATCACCTTCAGGGCCCTCGGTAGGCCTGCTTATGGCTTCATGAGACAAAAACGATGTTTTCTTGTGGGGCAGAGGGCAGGCCGCTTCCCACCCACCCCAGGAGGGCCGGCGCCCTGTGCTCAGGCTCCTGTCCTGTCCCCACTTATGTGCACATGTGTGCTCAGGCCTCACCTGGCCCTCTGCGGTGCCCTGTGAGAACTGGGGCAAAAGCCAAGACTCTGGCTATCAGTGCAAACAGTGATCCGTCGCCTCTGACCTGAGTCTTGGGTCTCCTACAGGCACCCAGACCCATGACCCTGCACCAGGCAGTTGTGGGTAGGGCTGGCAATGGTGTCTCCCATGTGCTTGGAGAGGCACAGCAGGGGACACTGCAGCCACTTAGGTCAGCAGAGCAAAACCCACCTGACCTCTCTGTGGTCATGTCACAAGCAGGGCTTAGCTCACAGATGCTGTGGAGGAATGCAAGTGCAAATGGAGGGACAGGACGGGGTCTGTTGGGGTGGCTGGGAATGAGGGATGCCTGTGGCTGATTGAGGGGCACGGCCGCCCAGTTGGGCAGCAGGGGTGAGGCGGGGCCCTGCTGCAGGTAACATCCCAGGAGCCTGCCCCTTCCTGGCGTGGTTCCCCCAGACTGGCTCTGCCCGGGACTGCACAGGACAGTAGCTCGTCTGGCCAGGGCAGGCTCCTGTTTCGACGTCAGAAACTCAGGTTTGCACAGGGTCTCCGGACACCTGCTTCTGACTTTGCCTCTCGTTCGGCTTCTGGAGGAGTCCCACACTCTGGGGAAAGCGCCGACAGACGAGTGGGGCACAGCTTCCCACTTCGAAGCTCTGGTCTTCATGCCCCTTTTGTCTTGCAGATTTCCACCCCGCTAAGTACGGATATGGACAACAGAACAGAGCACAATCTGGTTTTCACCCAGCTGTTGCCAGGATCTGCGCTGGCGATGCACCTGGGAAGTAATCACTATCCCAGGGCCGACCCTACAGTGCAGGGGAGCCCTGCAGGTCACAGACGCCCTCGCCCAGACACTGCACTCGTGGGAGCAGGCGAGCTTGTGGGATTGGGGATCACATGTGTGTGGAGTGTGCAGCAGGGGTGCAACCACACATCTGTGGAGCAGGCAGGCACACAGGCAGGCCAGGTGTGCAAACACCCTATGAAAAGGGAAAGCAACGTGGCAGCATGAGGAAAGATGGTGGACTTGCGGCCTCAGGGGTAGCTGGAAGTGCTGGACAGATATCTGATGTCTTGTCTGTAGGGAGTTTGTCACTGAGCTCCCAGGGGCTCTGCAAGAATCTGGGCCAAGATCTCAGAGCTGGTCTTTCAATAGAAGCTAGAAATCTGAGCTTTTGGGTAAAAGTTCACAAGTGATCCAATGAACAGCAGCAATGGTGTTAAGACTAATAATTGCTTGCTTGCCGTCTGAATGCTGCCGGTATGCCACCATTTTACAAGCTCCGCTAAAGCCTGAACTTCAAGCAGTTATAGGGAGAAAGATTGGGAGGTACTGCTTATTCTAGAGTGAACCTCACCTTACGTGGAAATAGGGGCTCTGCAGATATAATTAGGTAGGATGAAGTCATCCTGGGTCAGGCTGGGCCCTGATCCAAGACTGTGTCTATGGCAGGGAGTCTGGACACAAACACAGTGGGAAGACGGCCATGAGAGAGGGCGGCAGACTGGGGTGAGGCAGCCACCAGCCCAGAGGTGTGGGCAGCCCCCAGAGGCTGGGAGGGACAAGACAGGGTCTGTCCCCAAAGTGTGGCCCTGCCCACACTTTGATTTTTGGGTGTCCGGCTCCCGGAACCGTGAGAGAATGAATTTCTGCTGTTAAGCCAACTTTGTGGTCCTGTGTCTGGAGCTCTGGGAGCCAGTCCAAGGGGAGTGGGGCACATGGGCCAGGGAGGGAAGCGCAGAGGGGGCATAAGAGGAGAGGAAGACCTGGTGAGGACCAGGCAGGTTCACCTGCCCCAAGGGTCCAGAGCAGGGCTGTGGCGAGCGCAGGGTTTGGCTGTCGGCGTCAGAACCCCGCAGTGGCAGCCAAGCAAGAGTCAAGTTTGGGGTTTCCCAAACCTGGTTCTGGGTCCACATTCAGGAAACATGCTGATGTACTCCTCTCTTGGAAATCTGCATTGGTCACTTAAGGCTTATTTAAGGCTCTGAGAAGTCCCGCCGCAGAAAAAAATCAGTGTGACTCTCTTCATCTCGGGTTTTCCTAAATAACTTGATTCCTAGGCCATGTCCTCGCTCACCACCTCAGTTTCTACTTTGCTAACACATCTTTTTATAGGCGCCAATGTGAATTATTTGGGGAGCAGTTAGAGCAGAACTTACGCTGGAAGGCTTTTCATGACGAGTATGATTATTGGTCCAAGCAAGCTAAACATTCATTGGGCCAACATCACAATTCAAAGTTAGTCAAGGATTGCTTCGAAAAATACCATTCTCCTGATTTTGCCCTAGAATTAAAGGAATATCTCATGCAAACTCACCCAAGCTGATCACGACCAAAGTAGATCCACTGACATTTAGAACAAAACTGAGACGTGAGGCAGGAAGTTCACTGTGGAGACAAAGCCTTATCTGGGCTTGGCATCGCAAGCGGCCCCAGCTGCTGCGCAGGAGGCAGAGTCTGATGACCAACAGAGGAGAGGTGTGTTTGTTCCTTGAGTGACCAAAGGTCTGCTGCCTGGGAATAAGGGGAAAAGCAGTCCCTGGGGGTCTGTAACACACCCGCTCCCAGTCAGATCCGTGGCGTGCACGTTGCCCAAGTGACCTTTGAGCAGAATGCCCCTGAGAGCACAGGCCTGTCACTCAGGCCAGTCCAGGAGAGAGCTTCTGGGGTGATGCAGGGCCTGGGGACAGTCCTGCGGTTCCTTGGGGTGCCTGTGTAAGGACTGCTCTGCCTGGCTCTACCTTGGAAATGAGCTTGCCTCTGTCCAAACTCTGTTTCCCTCATGCGGTCCCGAGTTCAGCAGCAGGTGCCACAGCCCAGGAAGGGATGGATATCAGGTTACTTCAGGATTTAAAACAAATTTTACCTTTATGAAGAGGGTTTTGGTTCTAATATTTTTTCTGTAATCCAGACATGCCTAAATGCTTCAATCATGCAAACCTTTCCAGACTCATTAAGTGCTTTGCCCAGCAATGGATTGGGCCCATTTTGCTGAAGATAAAGGTGTTGCGATCTCTGGGTAGGCGACTTTTTCACTGTTGGGCTAGATTTACAGCACCAAGGAAAGAAAGCCTTTGGTGGAAATCCCATTCGTACAGGTAATCAGCACACATATTCTTTCATGATTCACAAAGGCTGATGTTTCTCTTGGATTGTCAGAAATACGAGTTAGTTTGAGGCTGTGCCTGATAGAGTAACAGTGATTAATCAATTTTATAATCCCTTATGAGTTTTCTATCTAGAATTCTTTGGTCACCGAATTCCACTACCTTCCTTTTCTATGTCTAGAAAGACACAATTCCAAAAGTCAGAGGAATCATTTATTAGGATGGGATACTTGCCTATTGGACTAAATATGTTCCCAGCATCTGGCGTGGTTAAAGCCACAAAATTAAGGCTGTGAAGGTTTTCATCTACTTAAAGCTTAAATATCTTTGCAGAACAGAACTACTGTAAGTAATATTCCTCTTTTTTACTTTAGCTTTCTTAAAGTCTGTAATTTCTGAATGTCACACAAGCTCTGTTCAGACAGTTATATCTTGCCTTTTCAGTTCTTTGGTATAGACCTACTCTTTTTAATTTCCCATACTGATTACAAATAATCTTTAAAAACCTCAAGAAAACATCCTGGTGGTTATTCTTACATATGCTTCATCCTAAAAAGTATTGCCTTTCATTGTTTTGTGCCTTTCATCATTAATTTTTTGTGTGTAGCTTGTCATCTTTTCCTGGTATATTCATAATCCAAAACTAATGTTATTAAAACTCTTCACCATTATTCCAGGAATGCATGCAATCGGTGTATGATTCCTGTAACTAAAAGCCTCTTTAAATTTAGTCCAATATATTTAAATCCAAGTAGTAATTACACATTTTAATATCTAATAAAGCTCCTATCTCAGGAACTGCAAAACATGTTAATTAACATATAAGCAATTTTAGTATGAAGGGATACACGTCTCCACTAGAAAGCAAACCTGAAATAAAATATTGAAAGAATAATATACAATTAAATGATGTAGAAGTGGTAAAAATAGTGGCAATGAAGAAAGCAACTTTGTCCACATGCGAACATGAGAGCACTCGGGGGTCGGCGGCGCCGTGGCTCTCGCTCGGGACGCACTTACTGCGCGCCGAGCACCGGCGACGCACATCACACAGACTCAGACTCCCATGACGTCCCCATGCACCCACCAAGGTGGCCTTATTGTCGTGTCCATTTACAGATGAGAAAACAGGCATGAAGGTTAAGTAATTTGCCTATGATTGCAGTTAGTAAATGATGGAGCCCTAATTTGAACGTTGACAGACTTCAGATTTTATAAACTTGGCCTTTAATCCTTCTTAACTAACCCAGTGATGGAAGGAAGAAGGGAGAAAGGGAGAGAGGGAGGGAGGGAGGGAGAGAGGAAAGGAGGAGGGAGGAAAAGATCTATCAGTACAGTGATGTTCTTCAAACTTTTTGACCATGACCACTTTGCGTGGAGATCCTGTCTACAAACATATTTGGATATAAACTAGGACTCACCATTTCGACTTGCCATGCAGCCTGACATTTTGTATTCTATATTCTTTCATTAAAAAAAAATGCTGGTTTAGAGCCACAGAATTGGCTGCATGACTCGCAAAAGGGTCAGGACTCTCACTTTGACTATGACTGCTCAGGTGGAAACCCTCAAATCACTTTTAATACAAAATAACTGAATGAGTTCGCAGTTTCAGTTTGAAAGGATAGACATCTGTATAAACTGCTTATTCTGAAGATAGGTAAACATTTCAGAATCAATCATTAAAGTACTTGCATTAAAGTCAATCTTTAATTGAAATTAAAACTTGCAATTAAAGTGAAACAATGGTGTGGATTAAACAAAGTCTGAATGGTTCCTGACGTGTAAACAAAATACCTCTGCTCTATTTTTGATATGGGAAACAAATAAACAAAAACAAAAGCCCACAACTTAGAATTTATAAATATTGACAATACTTTGAGAAATAAAAACTGTGAGCAGTTTAGTTTTTTACTTATTTGTATTATTACATTTAAGAACATTTCTAGGCAATGGAGATAAAATGTTTCATAGAAAACTTTGTTTTTGCAAAAGACAAAATAACATCACATGATCTGCTTAAGAAGAAAATGATATTTAAGAATATTTAGCATATTCTTTACATTTAAGTACATAATGCTACATAATGGAAGTGTAGAAATGCAAAGTAAAATGTAGTCTCTGTGAGGCAAACGGTATTTAAACCAATAGATAGTGGCCACAGGTTAAAGAATTGGCTGTAACAAGAATAAAGGTTACTTGCTCATTTCAAAGTGCATGACAGTTTTACTCCTAAAAGCAAAACTTTTGCATTCAAATATTTAAGTAAGTTTCCAGTGATGAATGTAAATTCAAATTTGACACTAGATTTAAGCCCAAGAATCACAATAAGCACTGAGGCATAAACTCTTTGATCCAAGAACAATTTAAAAAATGTAATGCATTCACCTCAAAGTGTAATTTTAGGCATATATGAAAATGTTCCAGGACCCCAGAATAGGTTTTTTTTAATGTAAATGCCTAGAATTCACTTATTTTTGACAGGCGAGTCCAGGGATGGTTACAAAGTATCTAGATTTTGGCTCACTAAAGCAAGTGCTCTGAACAAGACCTGGCTGTGATTATAAGGGAAGCAAGATACAATGTCAATTTAATAAATGGGAACACACCATCTACTTTTGCTGTTTATTCATTCCAGGACCAAATAACTACTGAAATTTCTGAGTTTTCTAATTTAGAAAATCATAAATTGGGAGAGAATTGTTTGGACAAGCCTGGCTAACACTTTTCAAAAACTCATTAGTCCTGTAAAATTTCAGTTTATCCTCTCAAATTTGCAAGGCTTCCAATGCATTTACTAATAATACCCTTTTCTTTTCAAGTTATCCTCACCTCCATATGCAGGTCCCCGTGTCATTAAGCTGAACACAGAGATGTGAGTGCAGGAAAACCACTCTCCACTCCCTGTCAATAATCACCAATGAAACACGAGAAGGGGAGAGGTGGAAAATACTCCAGCTCTGTGGCAGATGGGCTTTCCTCTTGGTTTACCCAATCTTCTCTAGCTCTTGCAAAGTTTCTGAGAATGTTTCTGCACATTTAGCACTAATTTCAGTTCATCAACACATCTTTATCAGACACTGACTCTGTGTGAGGTTTGGGCTCACCCCATGAAGATGGGAGCCGGAATGAAGGGCGCTCCTCCTGTGAAAATGGATAGACACTGCAGGCTTTTGCCGTCCCGAGGGTCAGCGACCACAGGGCCTTCGCTGAGGGGTCCTCTGATGTGGAACACCAAGCATGCTGATGGTGAGAGCCCGGCCAGGCCGGATGGAGCACCGCGGGGACAAAGGGAGGGAGGCGATGGGCGACTACTGTGCGCAGCGTTGTGTGACCTGGTGGGGCACAGCCCCTGATGAGGCATGGGGAGGCCCAAATGCACCGACTGACCATCCTGTGGCGCTGCTCCAGCCAGGTGCCCTCTTTACCTGCTTCCGTGTCAGAGTGAGGCTCCACCACTCCCCATCCACTTGCCAAACTTAACCCTCATGGGCAACCCCAACACCCCCATCCACTATGAGGCTGAGACTCATCCCCAGCCTCCAGGCGTGTGGGTCCCTGTGGTGGTGGACACAAACCCCGTGCCTGCTACACTGCCAGCTGCTGTGGAAGTTGCTGGTAAACAGATCATCCACTGTACCTGGGCTGGTGCAGGACCCCACCTGGCTTCCCTCTGGCATTCTCACAAGACTGCCAGACAGCCGATCACAGGTTGTTCTGCTCATAAAAGGTGAAAGCACCTCTCCAGGAGGGGTGGGTCTTGAAGACATGAGTGAGCGATCCTGGGAAGAGGCAGGGGGAGGCGTTCTGGGAGGGAGCTTCCCATGAACAGTTGGTACCCTGCTGGCTGAGCTACAGACATTAGCTGAAGCAATGCTTACAGAGGCCCAGCAAGGCAGAACCCAGAACCTCACTGTACAAACCCTGAATTTAAGATTTGGAGCACAAGCCATGGCCCATGGTGGTAAGGCTAGGAGTGTAAGTGTTGGAACTCAACATAGGTCTCTGGTCATAAAGCCTGCACACTTGACAAGCATCGACATGATGTCCTCTCGCCTCTTGGCTCTCCGGGTTATCAGAGGGCAGGCCTCGGGCAGAACAGAGAGAGCCTAGAAGCCCCAGCTGGCTGGTGTTAGCAAGAGCTTCCAGCACACACCTGCTCAGGGGCACAGGCTGGACGGCCCTGTTGGTTGGCTGGCTGTCTCATACACACCTGTTCTCTTGGCCACTTCCAGCTAGGGTGGCCATGTAACATGGTGCTGGTCCAAGAGACTGAAGCAGAAGTCTGCCTTTCACTTTTCTGATAGAGAGATGGACTGTTGATGTCAGGTGTTGTGCCCTCTGCTCTTCTTTCTGAGTGGAGCATGAATGCAATACCTGGGACAGCAGCAGCCACACTGTGGTCATGAGGGAGCAGCATGAAGACAACTAACACCTTAATGCCTCCGGTAACATCAACGGGCAACTGAATCATCCCCAGCAAATACCTAACTTTGGACTTTGGGTTTATACAAGAAAAATAAGCCTCTAACTATTTGATGGTGTTTCTGTTATCTGCCACCAAATGCAAGCTTAACTGACAGGAGGGCCTTGGGAGAAGGGGGCCTAAGGATCCTGGTGCCTTGGGTAGTGTTGGAGACGAGCTTCCCATTTTCTAAAAGCCTGGGGTGGTTCTCTCTCCAATCAGTAGCCAGGCACCCTTTTCCTTGCTCTGCTTAAGTGTGGCCCCAGGCCAGCAGCTTTAGTGCCACCTGGGATCCGTCAGGAATGTAGAGTTCCAGGCCCCACACCTGGCATGGTAAACCAGAACCACCCCTTAACAAGGCCTTCAGGTGCTCTGGGCGTAATCATTGTACGAAGCCCTAGTGCAAGGTTAAATCCTGTTGACCACGACTACCTCATGATCCTCATTCACCAGGAGGGAGGCCAGTCAGTTTGGAAATGAAACAGAATCTCCACAGGTAACAGTGTCGAGCAGCTGTGAGAACTGCATGCTGGTCACCACTTGCGTGGCTCACTGCCTTGCCTGAGGGTTTCAGCCCTGGGCAGGTTCACTATGGATTCAGGGAGACCGAGAAATGACAATGGAATGTTCTTGGGATAAAAGTGCTTATACCCAGCTTTACTTACGGCAGCAGGTCGAGCACTAGAATTGTCGGCATCCAGCAGTCTACAGGCCCGTGATCCACGGCATCTCTGTCGCCACCCAGAGCACTGGGCGGAGCTCTTTATATAGTGACTCAGTCAATATTAGCTCATTGCCAACAGGTGTGGGAGCAGCCTCCTAGCAGCAGGCCAGTAACACCACCAAGTAGTCTGAGGTCAGGTGAGGATCCTGGCCTAGGAACTTCCATTTTCCCCACACTCACAAAGCAGGGTCTCTGCCCGGGCAGCTTCTGCATCACCTGCTAGAAATGCAAAATCATAAGCCCCACCCAGACCTGCTGAGTCAGGGCCTCTGGGGAGTTTGGGAGTCTGTGTTTAACTGCCCCCAGAGGATTCCGACACAACACAGGTCTAGAACCAGTGCCAGGCTCAGCCAGATGCCCTGTGAAGAGTGGAGGGTGCCTAAGTATGGAGGGCAAGATAACAGGCGGCGTGGGGTCTCAGTGTGGAGGCAGCATGGTCATGAGGCTTCCCAGGGGAAGGCATTGGGTTTTACTCACCTGAACTCCTTCCAGCAGCACGGGGAAATGCCCACCACCATCAATCACCCACCTACCCATCCACCATCTGCCCAACCAGCTATCACCCATCTCTCTAGCTATCAGTCATCTATTTAACAAGTGTTTTTACTCTTATTACTCTTAAACATCCCCGGTCGGTAGTGACCCTTCTTGTTCAAGCCCCTTCCTCCACCATGGGGGGGGGTGCACCACAGTTTGCTCTTGTTTTTAGGGTGATTCTGCCCCGATCACAGCCAACTTGCCTGGTCCGTTGGTGAGCTGACACACCCGCTAAGCTCTCCCTCTGGGGAAAAGCCATTGCTCAGCGGCCCACTGGCGATGCTAGGGTGCAGTGCCATTTACAATACAACAGTGTGATCCAACCGGGCAGCATGTAGGGCCACAGGGTTGAGCCTCACGCAATCTTCTGCCAGAGCTCCTGGCAAGAAGAGGCCTGGGCGGCACAGCTAATGTCCATGTCTCATTCTCAGCTCCCAAGATCTCATCCTAGGCTGGCTCCCTGATGCCTGCTGGGACCCCCAAGTCACCCCCGCCAACAGAGACCCACTGAGCCATGCTGCCCTGCACTGCTCAGCCAGTGGGATCTGTGGCAGAAATTCTGGAGCTAGGAGACAGCAAGCTGCCATCACAACATGCTCCATGTGCCAGCCTCAGCAGGTACCTGCAGCACCCCCAGGACTGGTCCTCCTTCTCCCCTGGGACCCCTGCCCAGGCAGCAGCTCTCTACTGGCCACTGTCCCCTAGAAGCCCAGAACAGGGCCCCCAGTCCCCAAAGACAGGGCACATTGCGGGTTGCATGCTCCCCTCAGGGTTCCTAGCCACTCAGTGGGCATGCACGCAACGGTATTCAGAGCTACCCATGCCACCTGGGCACCCCTGGGAGGGCGGGGTCGCCCTCCACCTGCTGGGGGAGGACTGTCTGCTGCAGCCCCGAGCATGAGGGTTGGCTGGCACTGCAGGTTACAGGGGGGTGGTTGGGGCCGGCTGCCCTCTCTTCCAGGGAGCTGGGACAGGGCACCCACAGTCAAGGCACCATGTGCCCCCAGTGCCCACACAAGTGGAGTCTCCGAGCCCGTCTCTGGCCCTGCAGGCAGGGGCTCCACTGGGGCTCCACAGGTCTGCCCTCAGCTTTCCCCCAGGGACACTGGTATGTCCCATCCACACATGCAAAGGGACACAAACGTGCTTTAGAGAAACACCACCAATGGCTCCATGGGCAGTATCTGAGATGGAGCTGCTAAAAGCTGATCTATCTGTGCCAGGCAGCCCCGGAACCACAGCTGGGCCTCCCAGACAGACCCTGAGGAGGCTGCAGAGAGCCAGGGTGCAGAGGCCCCGCCAGAGCCAGGAGGCAGCCGCCTTCTTTCCCAGCTGCCCAGGACCTTGTGGGAACCCTCGTGTTCAAGAGGTAGGAGACTGGTTTTATTCCATGTTTTATTTTTAATTTTGGGAAGTATTTTACAGTTTAGAAAGGTTGGAATGTTTTAAGATAGTTTCCTTTAGAAGCATGAAACCTAACTCTGGCTTGAAAACCAAAGGCTACAGTAGGTGCAGGAATGGAGAGTGACCGACACACGGGGATGACGGCTCCTTGGCCTGAAACACATGACTGGCTCTGCTCGAATAAGTAAATTAACATTGCAGAACTGCCGCTAAACCACTGATCATTCTGGTATGGAATTCCAACACAGAAAAAGAAAAGCGTCAGTCTCTTTAATGAAAAAGCAGAGAAAATGCAAATAATATCAAACATGCAATTTTTAAATACTATCCAACATGACAGTCAGGTCGGCCTTGCAAACATGTGCTGTTTTATCTGCACCCATGAAGTTCAGAGAAACCAGCATTTCCTTACCTCAGGGAGTATGCAGTAATAAAATAATTAAGCTCAACATCATTTTGGGGGCTAAAAGCTTGACTTCCTATTCTGGACCAAAAGATATTTGCTGAACTGAATTAAATACACCTCCTTCGAAAGTTGGTTCTTAAAGAGTCACTCTTTCACATAGAGTTTATCAAGAAAGCAAGTCTATAAATATAGAAGTAAAGATCAAAACAATTAGTTCTCATCAGCCTTGCAAGATAAAGATTGGGGTTTAAAATATTTAAGAAGTAAGCTTTGTCAAGAGCCCGGCAATGTCATTTTTCTGCAACATCTTGTACTTAGTTTCTCTTCATAGTTCATTCCTGAAGGCTAGGTTTGGGGTATGGACTTTTTTTCTGGGATTACAAATATTATTTTAATGCACTTACAATTTTTACATGGTCTACAATTTTCTCTTAAGGCTCCCAGAGCCAGTCAAGCACACAGCATAGGCCGCCCTTCACTGTGGGTCTTCACGATCCAGTTGGTTCTGGGCAGGAAGCCGGGTGTCGGGCTGGCTGTGGACACATGCCCTCCCTCCGTCCCGCGCACACCCCAGACCCTGCCAGGCTTGCCCAGGGAAGGAGCACGCACATCACGTGTCTGCGTGGGCCTGTGGCCCACTGGCCCCAGTGCCACGGAATGAAGCTGAGGTGGGGGAGGGGCCTAGATGGTGACTTGGCTCGGTTTCTCTTTCCAGGGCTTGTGAGAAAACTCTTTGTCTTCTGTTAATGCCAAGTCCTGTTGTGATTTTCATTTCTTCCAAGGCCATTAAGTGTGTGTTTCTAAAGTCCAGTACTTAATCCAGGCCACGGGAAAAGGGCTGTCCCATCGAGCTCAGGTTTAGCAACCGTCCTGGAAAACCAAATTAGGACTGCAGTTTAAATAACCTGCCCTCCTCCTGGTCTTCAGACAAGGATCAAGGTCAAAACACACATGGAAAGAACACACACCCAGCCCGGAGACCAGTCTGGGTAAGAGCTGCAATGTGGATGGGACTAAGTGTACAGGAAGTGTCTTTAAGTGCATGGAATTAGTATCATGGATAAATGGCTTTTGTCAAGTCCTACAGAACATGCTGAGCTGATGAAAAATATGGACATTTCCTCCAGAAAAAATAATCATTTACAAATATTTATTGATAAAGCTCATTTTCCAAAATTGCCTATCATTTCTGATTGAAAATTCATGGGGTGCGCACAGCTGTAACCACTGCATTGAGATGCTGGTGACTGTTACTCTGCGTCTCTGTTAGGATTTATTTACTGTACAATTTCTAGACAGGCTTCTTTTAGAAGCTGGTGTTCCTCTCTCAATACGTAGTAAATGAACATCTAGTTGTTCCTTGAGTTAAGTTATAGGCTGGTTCGACTTACTGTTGAGCATACCTGTCTACAGGCTGATGTCAAATGGAGAGCACTTCACAGTATCCACCTCCTTTGAATTATCTGTACAATTTCCTAAGTCCCCTGTGAGGTGTGTGGGCCACAGAGCTCTCTTCTCAGCGACCTCAAACCCAGCATTTTAAGCAGCCTTCAGATGTGTGTCCCACACATAAAACACAACCAAGAAGAAATTGACTAACGTGTGAAAAGAATGAACGAAGAGAAAATATGCAGCAAATACTAGTGTTCCTTGTTCTTTGCACGCCCTCATTACCTCAAAGAACTGTCACTAGACCAGTGATTTCCTCAGGAAAAACAAAATGACTTGGCTTATTTGTGACTTGGAAATGGATTTGTAATTCAAAACTTAATTGATCTTTAAATAATTTGAAGGTATGGGTAAGTTTCTATCTGCTCTTCCCACTATGTCTCCCTAAAAACTTCTGCCATCCAAAGTGTGGAAACTATTTTTTCTAAGCCTGCTTGTTTTTCTTCAGAGCAGTGTTTCTAGGAAGGTGTGACATTTTTTTCTGGGTCATCTCAGGTCATAAAAAGAGCTGCTTTCCAACTGTCCTTGACAGAGCAAATAGGAAAAATAAACAAATGCTCTGTATCATACATATAATCAGAAGACCTGCCAGTTATAAGAGAAACGGAATGGCTTTTGTCATTTAGATATTAATACACCACTTGTAAAAGGTTATTAAAATTCAGCTGTCCTGTTAGGTTAAGCTAGAAAGAAAATAAATGGCATTTTTGAATACCAGGACAGGGAGCGAAGGAAATAGTTCACACTTCTCTGTAAACGGTCTACTTTACACATCATTCTGTAATTTAAAAGTATGTGTCATACCAACTTACAAAATATTTGGGGAGCTTACAAAATGCCCATGTTCACAAATAAATCACATTTGGAATTACTGTAATCAGACATCTATTTCCACGTTTGAATCATATGCAGTGAGTGGTTCACACAGGTATGGACACGTGCTTGGATGGTGTGGGCATGACTGTCTCTTAGGGACATGAAGAACTTGATGTGGTGACACAAATGCATGCTTCAAGAATGATATGTCTTCCTTCTCTCTCCTGTCTAACTTTCTGATTAGTCTCCACTGGGTTGTTTCAGTGCTCAGTGAAGCACCGAATTCAGTCCTAAGTGGATGAGTGGATGAACTGGAGACAGAGTTGACCAGATTGCAATCCATCCTTTCAAAGAAGTTAGCCCCAAACATGCAGATGTAGTTATAAATCAGGACAAGAAAACCAGTGTTCAGCATTCAGGTTCTGTAGTATTTTACTAAAAAGAATAGTAAGAAATAACAATTGCTTTAAATTTAGCATACTCGTGTGTGTGTGTGTGTGTGTGTGTGTGTGTATATCTCATCTTAATGAAGAGCTTTATGGGTACTTACGTGTGCAATATACATGACAGAAAAATCGCTTTTAAGACTCTTTTCTGATAGAAAATGCAGTAAGCTTAATGTTCACAGAACTTGATTTTATTTTACTTTATAGTTGCATTTTAAAAAGCTTCAATAAATTCAGTGATTTAAAAAAATCAAAGATATCAACACATTTTTTCAAGGTCCAAAATGATTCTACATATTTTCTATAGCAAAGTCATTTATAATAAATTTTTCATATTTATATTCTTAGGTAATCATTTGTATTTTCTCTCTACATAAATACTGTCAAATAGTCTGTCTCGTGAATTTGGGGGGAAAGAAAAGTACATCAGTGGTAGTTCTTAAAAAAACACACACCGAATTTTAGGAATGGTAAGGATTTTCATGTCACCCAGTTCTCCCAGGGTCTTAGAGATAGTGAAGCAGAGAGCAGGTCGAAAGGCAGGTCTCCCATCCTGTGCCCCCCCAAAAGCACGCCAGCTGGGCGTGGGGACGCGCCTGAGCCTGTGAGCTCACCACCAAAAGGTTGGCAGGAAGACACCTCTGTGATTTCACTCCCAACATAAGGAGTGCTGAAATAGTACTATTTCCCTCTTAAGTGAAAAAGAACGGGAATTTCATTGTCTTCCTAGTTTTGTATAGAATACTCTGTAGACTTGGTTTCAACCAAGCTAACCATCAGCAAACAGACCTGCTCCCAGAAGCATTTCATAGCCTCTCAACCGGGCTCTGTGTGGCCAGAAATGTTCCAAGGAGTAAGTAAGTGCTCCCCACCCACCCCAGCTCTGGCAGGCAGGTAACCAGCACAGACGGAAGCCCAAGGCCCACAGGTTGGCTGGCATGCTTTCAAGGAGACAGGCTGGACACAGCATCCCACGTGTGTGACATCATCACCCTGCTCCAAGCACGCACTGGGGGAAGAAGTGAGGGGTTTGGACTTCTGGGGCACCAGACAGACGGCCAAAATGAATACCATGGTTTGAAGTTTGTTGGGCTGGAAACAAGTAGCCAGCCTGGTAATAAGGAAACACCCCTGCCATTTGCCACGGCTTTGACAAGTGCATGCAGGAGCAGGCCGGCGAACCCACTCTATCTTCAAGCTTCCGGGGGATAAAATTAAACGGAGAGTTTAAAAACAATTGCTTTTTAGCCCTTTAGCAATACTTTTTAAAATTAGTTTTAAATGTTAATGGTTCCTGTAATGAATAGAATAGAAATATATTTAAATAAATAATTTTTAGGAATTGTTGGCATTTATGATTCTTTGATATATTGTCTAAGCAACTAGAGCTGATGTCAGAAAGAAGTAAATATCCAGGCTTGTTAAGCCGAAATACCTCTGGTTTCACATTGGAAATATTTTTGAAATAAGTTAAATCCCCTTTCCCCCCAGCATTTCAAATTATATTATTTTAAATGGTTCTAGCAATCTTTACTATTTCCTTCCATTAAAAAAAAATTGAATCTGATTTAGTCAGTTTATATCTCATAATTTCTATTCTAGCACTGAAATCAACATGGTTTAATTCCTAAGGCTTATGATTTGTGCTGGGAGGTGGCCTGGCTGGTTAATACCTTGATCAGTCCTTTAAAATGTCTGGGCACTTCCCAGGTAAAAATTACTGTGGCTTCTAGGCATCAGTAGTTATTTAAAAGATGAAATGGGTTGTTTATGTTAAAATCTAGGAGCTATTAAATTTTCTTTCTAAGACTTAAACTCTAGACATTAAGTCTTACCAAGTGTCAGGGGTGAGGTAAAGCTTCTTTACATCCTCCCCCTGGAGCCAGTGGACAAAGAAACTGGGGTTAGCGGGGACACAGAGCTGCCCCAGCCCATGGGAGCACTTCCCTATAGTGTGATTTGATGCATGGCTATTTATTTTTCCAGTGACCCAAAGAGCCAATATTTTCACTTAATGCTGATGATGGGAAGGTAATTCAAAGTGTAGTCAGTTTTGGACAAAAGTCTCCAATAATTAGGATTTTCTATATATTTTTCCATGATAGATATAAAAAAATATCCACAGTTAGGAGGCTACATATTTATTAAAAAAAAAAAAGTAGAAACTAAAAATTTCAAGCCCAGTCAAGATACACTTAAATCTTACTTAGCTCTAAGCTGTCAACCTCATTAACTTCCCTTGGAGAAACACCACAGATATACTCCATCACAAATGACCATAAGCTCGGACTCCACTGCTTCTATTTGAATAATCAGGAACGCAATTCAGAAATAATATCACATCCTGCATTTTATTCAATTCCATGTGACAAAAATAGTGACCTACACTACGACATCCATTTCAATCAGCAGATATGTCGAGCCACAGATTTCATCATAAAAATATTGGATTTAGGTAACAATGCCCAGCTGGTTCAGGGAGGCCCCTGGCCCTACATGGTATTGCAATAGAAAAATAGCGTCTCTCTTCACCATGCAGGAGGGATGGCCAGCCCCGAATACAGCTTAGGGGTCAGTCTCACTGTCCCTTCATGAGCCATCTTATTTACAGCACTTTACATTTCTTTTTTTTTTTGTTATATACACCTCCTTTTGGGAGAAAACACATGGTACCAAATACCAAAAAAAAAAAAAAAAAAAACACACACCAGAAAGGACACAGATAAATAAAAAAACATTCAATTGCTGAAACCCAGCAATAGTAACCTCAGCTTTCTCTTCCCGATGCTGAGACGCCCTGGCTCATCCCATGGGAAGAGATGGCACCACATCCCATCACCATGGAAAACGGCGCAGAGCTGTGCAGCTCAACATTCTTCCCCACAGATAAACAACTAAGTCAGCCCGTTTCGGAGTCAGGAGAATTTTTTTCTTCAATGACACGATGTGGTTTTGGTGTTGCTGTGGCCGTGTTGGAAAGATTGTCCTATTTTTATTCTGTTTGAACTGAGAAGATGCCACTGTCTGATTGCTTCTTCAGGGCACACTCTCCTTACACGCTTACCCAGCCACCTGGGGCATCTCCGGAACAATGTTCTTGCAGGAGGTTCATCGTTTCGGACTGCAGCACGTTCCCAACGCACAAAATGAGGTAGAACACACAGCGCTGCCTGTGTAGCACCCCCCCCTCGGCCTTGCCCGGTGCCCAGCCCCTCTCCTCACTCAAAGCAGGTACACAGAGTCACCTGCTTAAGACTGTATTTTGAATAATCAGACAACATTGTGCTTGGTTTTCATCTGAGAATAAATAAATCAGGAACACAGAAAAGTTCCCAGTTACGACTGATTAACTGCCGGACACCCGACATTTCTCTCCAGTTTATTGGACGTGACCACCACTGCTCGCAGGCAGTCTGGATCTTGTTTGCGGGCATGGGAAAAAGAAGAGAGTACAGTCAGGTCACACCTAGTGTTCTCAGCCCCTGGCTTGTGCTGGCGGCACCGTCCTAAGAGGAATTCATCAGAGTTTCATTAGAGGTCAAGTTTTTAAATGGGCTTTGTAGAAAAGTTAAATAAATCATTTTAAGAAATGGCAGGCCCTGTTTTATAGAGGAGCTCATGAGTGGCTTTTCTGTGTAAGTAGCATAGGTTTCTCATATCGTCTGACCTTGAGACAAAACAAGAAACTGTAACAGTTTTTTTTTATCATTTTCCATAAACCAAAGTACTATTTATAAAATACTTTACATATTTTAAAATTTTCAAATAATAGACAAACCTAATACAAAATACTAAAAGTGCAATAGTATAAATTAAAAGTTTGCAACCACATTATACAAATATTACCTTTTTATTGTACAGCTTTGATAACGTGGAGTATTTACTCACAACTGTTTATAATGTGAGTAATTTACGGTGGCGTTTGCCTGTAACTTGCTCCCCATCGCTGGGCTACAGACCGCACTACGAACAACTGTCCACATAGCAGCTACAAACATTTAAATTAAAAAAAAAAAAAGTCTTGTTACTGACAGGTACTTGCACACAAAAGCATGCTATCTTTCCCAAGAGAACTTCACAGTTTGCCTGCACTGAAATAACCCACCTATTTATAGTAAATCAAATCTTGCTTAAAAAAAAAATCGCATAGCCAGATGATCCTGCAGCACAAAAGCTTCCTTCCCAGTTGGGGCTATATTATCTGTTACCCGCATAATCTTAACATTATAAATACTACAGACAAAGGTACTGGCATAAGACACAGCATTGGGGGTACTAGACCACGTCTTTTTAAGTTAAGAGTTCTAAAGACTGTTCAAGTCTAACTAATTCAAACAAAACCACGAACGAGTCTCACTGAAACACTGCGGGGGACTGACCCCCTGCGCCTTGGAGTATTCAGTTTCAGGAGAAACGGGGTGGATGTGGTCTGAGCCCTGCTGTTTCCAAAATGATTCCTAGGACTTGTCAGACTTCAAGTCATTTAAGAGGCTGCAGAGCTGGAGAACAGTCCAGCCCGCATGGCAAGGACCACATGGCGCTCAGGCAGCCTTTCAGCAGCCACAGTTAACACGTGCCCCGCCGGAGGTAAGACTGCAGGGAGAGCCGGGCAAGGGGTGCACCGCTAGTTAATCCCGATCTCCTTGTTATCCTCGATAAACCTGGTGAACGGGCGGCTGGTGCCTGTTTCAGAGTTTGCTTTGTCCAAACCCACAGTGGGCGGGCTGCTGCTGGCACACGCTTTGTCCATCCCGGCAGCCAGGGAGCCCAGGGGGGGGATGGCGCTTCCGCCGAGACTTACTGGGAGCTGGGGAACGCCTCCGTTCTGGATGACAGAGATCTCGTTGTTCTTCATGGCGAGACCGTTGGTGAGAGCTGCGGCGTACTGGTTCCAAAAACTGGGGTCCACGTTCATTGCTCGTGCCGCCAGATCCTTCTGGAACATCTCTGAGAACTTCAGGGCATCACCACCCAGCAGGGCCATGGGGTTTTCTACTGACAGGCGGCGGCCGCGCCGGGCAGGGGCATTGTTCCACATGTGTGTGCCCATGTGCACCTGCGCGGGAGACACCGAGACAAGCCACCTGTGAGCAAGCCCGGAGCGGACCACGTGGCATGTCCTCATGCCTCACAAGCCATCCAGAAACCCAGGGCCCCTCTTTCAGGATGATTTTCTTTTCCCACCTTAAACTTTAGTTGGGGACAACAGAACACTGAGGTGAACTTTTCCTAGCATCTTCTATTTAGGCGTGCAACATATCTTTTTACTAAATTTAAAAAGCAAAGCCAGCTAATGCATTAGTGGGTGTTCGTTCCGCCTGACAAACCCAAGGGACAGAATAGTCCCCCTGAGGTGGGACCCTTGAGGCCTCCAGAGGACAGTTCACAGCTCAGAGGGCACGGGCCTTGCCCCTGTCTGGGCTGCCCTGTGCCTGCCCTGCCCCTGCACATCGTCCTGTTCTCAGACGTCCTGGCCTCTGTGTTGGGTGCCTCCTTCCTTGGCTGCTAGCTCCCAGATGCACAGGAGGCATCCTGGCATCTGTGCTCAGCAGACGGGTAGCTCTCATTTGCCCAGTACGTGGAAACCATAGGTCTTGGCCTTTCTGTGGTCTCTGAAGAGGTCACTGAAACCCAGTGGGCACTAGATGTGGGGCAGGAATCAGCAAATATAGCTGAGTGGGGACACAGCTGGCCAGTGTCTCCTGACGTGCTCTACCACCTGTGAGAGCAGTGCAGGCATGCCTTGATGTGAACATGGAGCTGCCTGCCTTCTTCCTGCCCCTAGGCCGGAAGCTTCTGACCGCATACCCACCAGCCCCTCTCAGCAGCTGTGTGGACAGAGCCACAAAACCGCCCCTCGCCTCTGGGTGGGATTTGTGTTTTCTGAACCATGTGCTAGCATTTAAAGGAGGCTCAGTCTGTCTGGTTGTCAGCGATCCACAATAATCAAGATAGCGTAGGCCCTGGGCCTACCTGCCAGGAGCAAAGTGTGTCGTCCCCAATAGGTCAATGCCATGGAGACGAGTAAGCCCCAAGGGGGGCTGGCATGCACAGAAGGCAAGCCCCTCACTGCTGCAGACAGCACACATACCCTGGTAAGTGTGTATGTGTACACTTGTGTGAATGTGTGTGTACACGAGCACACATATCAGACATGATGCAGACACAGCACAGGTGCACGCACATATGCCACTTAGGTCACAATGTACTTGTGCACACTACATATATGTGCTCACCCCCACATGCATGCCTGAGCACTCATGCACAGCATGCATGCACACACCTACTGCACTTAAGCATACATGTGCATACACTACACCCTTGACACACTCATGCACAATGCATGCACACGCACATGCACTCACCCACATGGCCCACAGAATGTGCAGGCACACTTACCACAGTACACAGGTATATGCATACACACTCACCACACAGCACGTGCACGCACAGCATGTGCACAAGTGTACAATCACCGCAGAGCAGGCACTGCTCTCTCATGTGGGCCCGCACATTGGGAACCCTGTCTGTTTGACGTAACAGAGGTGCACGCTCTCGTCGTGGGGCTCCCCTGCAGCTCTGACGCGCCCTCACCTTGAGGTTGCCCTTGGTGGTGAACGCTCTGCCACAGATGGTGCACCCGAACGGCTTCTCCCCGGTGTGTGTGCGCTCGTGGATCTGCAGGGCACTGGCTGAGGAGAAGGTCTTCCCGCACGACTGGCAGTTGTGTTGCTTGGGCGTCCGGCGTGGCGGGGGGGCCAGCATGGGCGCAAGGCCGGGGGTCAGCACCGCCGGAGGCCCGGTGGGCACCTGGCCCGTGGCTGGCAGTGGCGGGCCCTCGCCCAGCGCGATGGCCTTGCTGTGCCCGTTCACTTCCATTTTGATCATGGCGGGCGCGGAGCCGGCAACCAGGCTAGGAGCGCTTTGGCTGGGACCTAGGGCAAAGTCGGGGTCAAACAACTGAGAAGGCAGCTCTTTCAATCTGTGCGTCAGCAGGTGCTGTTTTAAATTGCCCGCGGTGGAGCACCCGCGCCTGCAGACAGCACAGATAAACGGACGCTCCTTCGTATGGCTGCGGTGGTGTATTTCCAACGCACTCCTGCAAGCAAAGGGCTTGGCACAGACACCACACACAGTGCTTGGACACTTACCCCGCTCTCGGTTCAGGAACAGCAGGCCGAAGGGGGCCTCCTCCTTGATGGGTGGCCGGCCCGGGGGGGCGGCCGTCAGGTCCAGCGCGCCTCCGTTTTCGGGGGCGGGAGGCGGACTGTCCGGCCTCTCTGTCTTTAACGGAGTCTCCTGGGGCTCCTCCTGGTGGCTGAGGCCCGGGGACTTGGAATACAAGCTCTCGCTGTTGCTGTTCACAGGGGACAGGGCCTGCGTGGAGGACGAAGACGAGGACAGGGCGGGACTGCCTGCGCTCCGGCTCTCTAGGTCGCCCGCTGCGGACGAGGAGTCGTTGCTCAGCCGGTCGCTCTCCCCGGACCCGTTCTCCACTGGCTTCAAGGCGACCAGCTGTGGGCAGCTCATGACGGAGTCGATCATCTTCATCTGGTTCTCCAGGGCGGCAATGCTGGAGATGACGGAGGGGGGCGAGGGCGGACAGGAGCTCCCGTAGGGCAGGAGCGGCTTGGCTGGGTCGCCGGCCGGGTCCCTCGGCTCGGCGTCCTCCTCCATGGAGTTCTCGTCCACGTCGTCCTCGCAGCCGCTCAGGGCGTCGGCGGCCCTGTCGTCGTAGGCGAGCTCAGCGTCCGTGGTGTCCCGGAAGCCCTCGGGCGGCGGGGTGTTGGGGATGTGCCCGCCCATGTGCATGCGAATATGCTGCTGCAGAACCACGGCGTTGGTGAACCTCCGCTGGCAGATGGGGCAGGAGTGCTGCACGCGCAGCGGCGGCTTCGCGCGGTGAACCCCGAAGTGCGTCTTCAGGTTGCCTTTGGTGGTGAAGGCACGCCCGCACAGCTTGCACTTGAAGGGTCTCTCCCCGGTGTGCGTCCGGTAGTGCATCTTGAGGGCGCTCTGACAGCTCAGCACGCGGTGGCAGATGACACACTGGTTAGGGTCTGCCACCTTCCGGTCGATGTTCTCCACCAGCTGCTGCAGCTTCGAAGTCTCCGACGTCTGCATGGAGTCGAGCAGCCCTCCGAAGGGGAACTTGGCCTTGAACGGGTCAGGGCCGGCCGGGAGGACCGGGCTGCAGAGGCCTGTGGATATGCTGCTGTCCGTGAGGGTCGTGGTGGCTGCCATGGTCGCGGTGGACAAGTGCCCGCCGGCCGGGACGTCCCCTGCTCTGGCATTTGTGCACGGCAGGCTTACAGGTTCAGTTTTGGTCAGACAAGGCCCACTGAGCACCGGCTGCGGAGACTCGGCTACCCCTGGGGCGCCCGCCTCGGAGCTGTTGAGCCCGGGGGATAAAGAGGTACACTCGCTGGAGGCGGGTGAGGGCCGCTGCGGGGAGCGGCTGGCCGGCGTGAGGCTGGGGGAGTCGGCGTGGCTGCTGACGCCAGGCACGGTGGGCGGGAGCTGCAGCCCGACCGACGTAGGCACCGTGGGCAAGACGGGCTTGCTGTCCAGCCAGGTGGTCACCGGCTTTTCTGGAGGCAGCGACATGCCGTAGGGAATTCCGGAGCAGGTGGGCACGTTGTCCAGGTATTCTGGGACGGGGTAAGGGTTCATTTGGATGTGGGGGTACTTCTCCTTGTGCCTCTGGAAGTGCACCTTGAGGTTGCCCTTCGTGGAGAAACGGTTTCCACAGATGTTGCACTTGAAGGGCCTCTCGCCGGTGTGCGAGCGCAGGTGTATCTGCAGGGCGCTGTCGCTCCCGAACACCTTGGCGCAGAACCTGCACTTGTGCTTAAAGAAGGGGTCCTCGGCGCTGGCCTTGGGTTCGAACACCGACACATTTGGGGGCTTGCCCTTGCGGTGCTTCATGAGGGCCGACAGGGGGTCCAGAGCACTGGCCGTGGCCGCGATGCTGACCAGCGGGTTGGGGAAGATGACGCTGCTGGTCGAGGTCTGAGGTAGAAGCGGGTTTGGCAGGCTGGGCGCCGAGCTGAGCAGCGGCCCTGGTCCCAGGGCGGGCGGTGTGGGGGCGGCAGGCGGCTGCGAGGTGCTGCTGATGGCGCTGGCTCCTAAGGTCGGGGCAGCGGAGGCCGGGGCTGCGCTGCAGGACGCCGGCCCTCCGGGCTCGGTGGGGACGGAGGGGCCCCCGCTGGGGACATGCGGGGTGCTCGCTCTGGACGTGGGCTGCGACAGGAGCGGGGGTCCCTCGTGGGCCGCTGGCTGGGCCGCGGGGCCAGGGGGCGCCCCGGCCGGGAGCTGCAGGGCCGAGTGTGTGGCCAGCCCCTGCAGCTGGCTGGAGGCCGGCACCGGGGCGCTCTGGACCGCGGCTGCGCCGGCGCCCAGCGGCGACCGCAGGGGCTGGCGGCTCATCAGGGCCACCTGGCTGCGGATCTGCTCGATGAGCTGCAGCTGGCGGACCTGCTGCTGCTGGAGGGCCACCAGCTGCTCCAGAATAGCGGGTACAGCCACCGCGGCTACCCCGCCGCCGCCCGCCCCGCCAGCGGCCCTGGCGCCCTGGGAGAACTGCGCCACGGCCACCTTGGTGCTCAGGAGGGTCTCAAGCGTCACGTTGGTGCTAGGCATGCCGTATGCGGCCGCGGGGCCCGTGTCGGCGCCGCGGGGCACAGGCGGCTTCCCCGCAAGCGCGGGGACCGCGTCCGGGAAGCCGCGGTCGGCGCAGGGCTCCGCCTCCATGGGCTCCTCCTCCGCGTCCGGGACTCGGCCCTCGCTGCCCTCACCGCCCTCCGCCGGCGCCACGTCCTCGGCGGCCTCGCTCTCCGTCCTGCCGCCCGCCGAGCTGGCCGGAGACGGCGCCGGGAACTCCTGGGCGGGTGGCGCCGGCTCATCCTCGCCCACGATCAGCACTGGCGGGTTCTTGGCGCAGCCGCGCCTGTGCTCCGCGAGGTCTGCCCAGCGGAAGAACTCGGCGCAGCACTGCTCGCACACGCTGGGCTCCTCGCCGCCCTCGTGCGCGCCGTCGCCGGTGTCCGTGCCTTCCCCGGGGACGGCTGCAAAAACCAGAGACCTCATCAGCCAGGCGCCGCGGACCACCCGCCCGCCACTTAGAAATTTTGCACATAAGTGAAATCAATATTTTTTATTTTGTACAAATTACCCTACTTCAACATTTCTGACGACCCAGCGTGTGTATTCTATGACTCTTTCTAGCTAGCTAATCATTTTCTTAGCACAATCCATCAAATTATGAGGTCCTATCAACTGTGGATACTGCTTCTTAATGAAATTCCATAGAAGCCATTGATTTCCAATATTTTCATACAATCCGCAGCCACCCTGTCTGTTGGGTACAAAGCCGGCTTTCGACGGCTCATTAGGATTCCCCCTACCAACCGGCTTCCTCATTTCCAGCAAAATTAGAGATGCCTCCGCCAGTTCACTTAACGTTGCTAAACTCATCTGTAACCTTTCAAACTCACGTCAGCACCTGACGGGCAGCCGGCGCTGGGGCCCTCGTGGGCTTGGACCACAGAGATTTATTATCTTTATGCAGCACGGAGACATTACAGATTTAATGTAATTCTGTAGAACCTTTCAAATCAATGGACATTTGTTTCATGTATGAAATTTCAGCTAAATACTTTCATTCGTAAATGTAACGAAGAAAATAAAAGTGCTTCTTGCTCCTCTGCTCAGAAAACCACCTCCGACTCAGGGCTCGATTAAACAAACCAATCCCGTTATCTTTTTAGCCGTTTGTACTTTCTCTCCAGATAGGGTTCATTTCTACATTTTAGGAATTGCCAAGTGAATATCATCAATATGGTCTGGGCCTAAAATTAATCATGTTTAATACAATTAATTGGCTCTGTCAGATGCAATATTTCTTGGTGAAATGAACTGAAATTATATGTTATTGTTATTAGCCAATAGAATTCGGCAGTTAACAAACTAGAAATTATATATTTAAAGTTCATTTATGTTGACATGTTTAACATGAGAATGTTGTAGTCAGACGCACTTTTTGTACCTATTTTCATCTATTCTCATAGAAAGACTTAACAAATTATATGCTTGCGCCATAGTGGGAAAGCCTGTAATTGGCTACACATGTTTAATTACTGTTGTAGGCAGCTACTTCCTGAGTCCCTCACCCTCTTGTGCCGAATAACAACCACGTTTAATGAACAATTCTAATTCACACCTGATCAAATAAATAGCTGTACAGGAACAAGAAATCCACATATGATCACACTTCTAGCTCCTACTTCTTCGTTGTTGAGGGGAAGGTGACATTCAGTAATTACCCAGGCTCTACGTGCCTGGATATGACCGACTGGTAACTGCTTTTCGTCAACTTCCAGATGGAGTGACGGCACCGAGTCAGTTCGAACAGGGACAAATGACAGCACAGATCAGCTCTTTGACAGGGTGCACTGTTAAGTGAGAACAAAACATCCTCAACTTTGCATCCCCAGAAATAATGTTACATCAACAAATGTAGTTGCTAAGAAGTCTCATTTTTTTTTCTTTTAGGGTTTTGGAAACACTAATTTGGCACTGATTTCAGGAAAGAAATCTGATTTTTGAAAAATATCCTTTAAAACATTTAGTCCCTCTACTGGAAAAGAAAAAAACACTTTTTGAGGAGAGTCAGCTGCTCTCCACGAGGCCATTATTTGCAGGTAATTTATACATGCCTTTAAAAAATTATTAGCAGTGTTCAATTAGCATTTTCTTAACTGGCTAAACCATCTGAAGGGGAAAAGAAGTCAGAGCTTGTAGCCCATAAAGGCCTGCTAGACTTTTAAACTAAATTCAGTGCTGAAGATCAGGCTGCCAGGAGCCTCGTTACTGCAGGAGGGTAGGAATGTAATAGGTGTCTGTAATGAGGTTGCGTATAGCTGGAAGCAAAGACACAGCTGATTTATACTGCAGATAGGCACATTAACAAAATAAATACGCGGAGCACTTAACCTTTGCTTGGTGTATGCAAAATCTAATTTTAAACATACTAAGGTTATAGAATAGGGCAAGAGAAAAAAAACCTAAAATATTCAGGTAAATGATTTCTTACTGATTAAGAAGTAAGAGCGAACTCAAATTCTAGTCGTGGGATTTAAAAGTGATCACAAAATGCAAAGAATCTCTACTTTGAAATTTCTTTATAATAGTGGAATGTTCTTGTTTGGCCCCACATATTAACAAAAGTCTAAGCGGCCATTTAAAAAAGTTCATCTGCATTAAGCAATCAAGTTTGGAATCAATGTTACACTGTATCATAGCTCTTATAACTAAGTATTCTGACCACTATAACTAAACACAGAGCAGAATATTTTTTAAAGTTCTTTTCCAATATTTTAAACCTATGATGTAAAAGGCCTGCCATAATCTTCATAAAGATTTTTTCCCACACTTTTAAGAAAAAAGTACCATGAAATTAAATATTGCTAATTTCTTGAAGTATTTTCTACAAACTTTAACTTCTTAGGAGATATAAATGCGTAAATTATATGGTATACAAAAGCATTCGCATGGCAACATTTAAACTTTTACACAATTAAACACAGTGTGTACTATTCAAAAAATGCTTTTTCTTTATATGGAATATGTGTTAGGGACAATTCTCTGAGAAAATGCTTAAAAATTAGGCTGATTTCTGGATCATTCTAAATGTGTTCAGTGTAGGAAATATTAAGTTAATTGTAAATAAATGATATTTTTACAAATGAACATTCATTCCCTAGATTTTCTTTTTAACAAACTGGCACATGAAATAGAGAAATAGGACTTTGTCTTCTTTAATTATGACTTATTAAAGTCGATTTATTAAAAAAGAACCTTTTGCTTTTCTCAAGGTTTTAAGCAACCCAACAAATCTCTATTTACTTTGAAGGTAAAAAATTTACATTTCCGCTGGTTTTTCAGGTGTTAAGTATTTTTAGGATTCATCTCCAAATTCACGGAAGTTGGTGTCCCCAGGTAATCTCCTTTTTCTCCCATTGACAGGCTTGCTAGATTACAAGTGTTTCTCAACTGTAGAAACTAAGCATGGAATATTTAAGCATTTTTCTATCCACTAAGTCATTTTGATTAATACAATTATAAGTGATAATTACCCAAACGTAACAAAGTTTTTCTCATCAAAGTAAAATAACCTTTCATTTATATTCCTTTAACACTGAAGAAGGGAAACAAAACCGAAGAGGACACTGCAAAGATGGCAGTCTGACCACTGGGCCTTTAACTGTTCATCGAGTTAACGAACCTAACAAAACAGACAACTGGATTTTATGAGCAAAGTTTCGTAGTAAGTTTGCCTCTTGACTAACACATAGTTTTAAAACTACAACCAGAGAAGGAAAAAATTCTTCAACGCAATTCAGGGTTCTTATTTTGGGCACATAGTTTAGAATCAGCACATACGTTTTTTGCTGGGCCTGAATGAAGCACCGTGACACTATCACTTCAAGTGTCACTGATGCTCCCCGCACTATGACTGTCCCACCATCAACACGGAAATGAGAATAGTGCTCCAGAGTGGTGGAGAAGCACAAGTTCTATACGACAGCCTTGATACAAAACTATAATATTTCACGAATGAGACTGAAATTTTTGGCTGCATGTTTTAAGAATGCTATTAGACAACAAACACTTGGGCTGAAGCGACCGCTGGGAAATAGCCAGGGCGAGCCTATTTTGCTGGGGGGTGGGGGGCCTAGAAGGGGCCAGATGGATGCCTTTGGAAGAGACTGAGATATAAAGTAAGTTGTAACTTGCTTTGATGGCTCATCACAAAGAGTAAATGTGTATGTGCTAAATACGGCAGTATTTATTTATTAAAAAAAAATGCTTTCTCTAACAAGAAAACCCTCATGGGAAAAATCTGAATGCAGCTCACAACTTTATCACGTAACTTAAGTTCTTGAATCCTGCTATTCTTTTAAGCCAATATTGTATTAGATTCACGTGTATTCAACATTCTTTTAATTAAATTTACATTTTATACTGGTCTTTGTGTTCTAAAACCAGAAATGACTTCCATTAGCTATTATGGCTTACAATTTTTATTTCAAGGCAAAATCATGTCAGTGAGCCGCCATAACAACAGCACAATGTACAGGTTTGAGAAATTTATTTTCCAATGCAAACGGAAATTCTTTCTTGAAGGGAGGAATTGAAAGACAAGCACTATAAACATCATTCATGTCAAAGTTATTTATTTTTTGTATACTGGCTGTTCAATGGCTAACAGATTTCAAATTGTAAATAGGCACAGGAATTTGTAGTGCATAGGGTTAGGTCAGAACAAGAAAGAAAAATGCCAACTGATTCACCCAGTAATCAAACCTTAACCAAGAACCTCTCTTCTTGGTGAACAGGGACATTCGGTAAGGGTCACTTTATGGAAGTGCCACAGGGACTCGCCCCATACATGCTCAAAGCCAGGAGGAAGCTGTTCTGGGACCAAGTCTGCTTTGCTAATGTCAGATATGTACCAGCCATGGCTTCAAGCCGGGCGCCTGTACTTAACGCTGAATCTGTTTTCCTGAATGCAGTCAGGAGGAGCAAAGAGAATAGAGGCTGAAAAATAAAGCTGTTTCAGCTTGAGAGGAAATGTATAATTAGTTTACAGCTATCCCCACACTTGCTATTTATACGTAAGATTTCCAAGGTTTCTAACTCCACCACCGTTCAAACATTCTGGAGCAAGTTCTGGTATGTTTCTCAGTTCTGCAAATGTGGGAGAAACGGGTCCCACGGCCTTGTTGAGAAAGCCACTAACAAAAGGACAGCTACAAGGGCAGTCTTAAAACACATGGATTTTTTTTCTTCCCACTAATAAAACACACAGAGAATGTTTAACAAAATGTTCTGTTGTTAGGATCAACTCTCAGTGTGAAAGGAGGCCTCCGAAACTGCTTCACTTTTCTCTCAGCATAATTCCTGGTCTGTTATATAATATACATGCATCATGTTTCACTGTCTGTAAAAGCATATTATGATCTACAGAACGATGTGGCAGAAGACGGGCAGAATATTTACACTCATGATGACCTTTTTAAAGCCACACTGTTGCAATATACATATATATGAATGTTTGAGGCATAAACGCTTTTCTAAAACATTCAAACTGCAGTACTTAGCGAGGCTTTATCATTTTCTCTTTTAAGGAGTACAGTGCCTAGTACATAAGCTGACCTATTGCAAAAAAGCAGTAAACAGGTATTTTATAATTTTGCTTACCAACCTCTAAAGCTCACCTTTATTCTGCTACATTTTTGCTACTTATTTTTAATTCCTTCTAATTAACAAAAGGATATGTAAAACTTGTTCAGGATGGGAAAAGGGATGTTAACTTCTCCACTTTAATTAGTAACTTTAAATGCCACGTGGGATTGTGAGGAAAGGAAAATGTACTTTCTGCTTTGCCCTAACCATCCCTTAAAAATCTAGAAAGCATTTTTCAAGTTTTCCTAAATTGTTCGGAGACACTTATTTTCTTGCAAATTAATTCTTTTTAACTCCTTATGATAGCTTTGAATCCCATAAAGAAAGATGAATTATCACACACTGAGCCCAAGCTGTGAAACAGGAGGAGACAAATAGAGACCCCTACTGTGTTTAACAATGTAGAAGAAATTCCAGACGCAATAGAAAAATTTTGTCCTTTTCCCTAGACCTCCAAGAGTGTGAGCCCCGAGCTGGCCAGTGGAGGGCACTCGTGCGATGCTGAACGCCAGCACTGACCCTGACTCCAGCCTTCGTCTCAGTGGCCCACATCTCAAACTGGTTAAGCAACGACCACCTGTGGCCCAGTTACCAAATGTCTTCTGTTTAAAACATTTGCAGATTTTAGTCTGTGTGGTGAAGCACCAGGAGGAAAACACTGTTTCCTTTATGGACACTCAGAGGCGGAGAGCAGCCACAGCACTCACACTTGTTTTAACTCTCTGCCTCGATGCCGTATCAAAGAATGAGATGTTTGTTACACTCGAGGTTGCACAGTACTTCCTTCATTTAGATGTTATGCTGTAATCATGCCTACGATGCCCACACATGTATCGCTACGCCTGACAAAAAACACAGGAACCTGAAATGTGTCTGCCAATGCAAACAATTTCAATCGAGATTCGGCGAAGGGAGAAAACAAGGCTGGTGCAGGGTCGTTTCTGGTTAAGATGCTGATGGCTGAAGCTCAGATCAGACACATGGAATCGACTGTGTTTTCATGACGCGCCTACTAAAAGTTCCCACACCACTACCCAACCCCAGTCATTCTCAAACTCACTAAGCGTAAGAAATAAATAGGCAAAACCACTTAGACTTACAAACACCTGGATCTAAATAGTCCTGAAATACACAAACTACATCGTGTCCAGGAACAAGTCTCCCAATCAGCTATAACCATCTTGCACTAGGGGTTATATTAAATCATTTCCATTTTTTGTCAGCACTTCAGGCAGCTCCATTTCTATGGGCAAAGTTTACACAGATGCCAAATCGCCCTGGAAGAGCTACCGCCCTGGGTCACTGAAGCCAGTGGCTCTGCATGGACGCACATCATACAACCGAACCGTCAGACGTTGCTGCGAGGAGTCCCTCTCAAAGAGGACCAGGAATGCCGACAAATAAGACAAAGCGGCACGGCGCCTGTAGGGTTAATTACGCAGTTCAAGATGTAATAGCCACACAAAAGAAAACCCTTCTCTCTTCTTCTGTAAGAACTATAAACACTTGTGCTGAACTAGACGAGCATTTGATAAGCCGAGCAGATCGGAGCACACTCGTGGGTCCCTAGTTAACAGATTCGGCGTTAACACTTAATGCAACAGTGTTGAGTCCTGTTGCCAAGGTCAACAGCACAGATGCACTAATTGTATTATGAGCTTGACATCTAGTGGCCACCCCCGGCAGGGCAGAGCAGGCAAAGGTTAAGTCAGCAAGGCTCCTCACCGCACTTCTAACTGCCCACCTTCAGGGAGAGTGCTTGGAAGCTGCCAGCACTGCGACCCACCTGCTCATGGACCCCAGACAGCAAGGCTGGATGCGGCGCTGGCCCGAGGGCTTTCTGGGAACGCAGTGGGGGTTGGGATCCTAGATGGTAAGCGTAACTAATTTGGGGGTGACTGGAAAAGACAGGTCCACGGAGGCCAGGATTGCGACACCATGCTGCGTCATCAGGTCTTGGTGGACAACAATTCAGCCGTGAGAATGTTTCCCTTTAATTAACAGGCAAATCCACCTTCGTTTCTAACATAAATAGAGCCCATTACATTATTTTATTATTTCCATTAATACTGTATGCTTTCTGTAACACGACTTGCCTTATTACTTTGCTTGGAAATCACAAACAGCTAACTACATTTTAAATCATAAAGGTGTTCAAATTATAAGAGAAAAACCTGAGGACAGGACTTTTTGATATGTAAGTTTATTTAAAGTAATACTGAAACATTTGGCTTTTCGCATAGGTTTTATTTATGCCTGATTTTATATGAAATGTGAGGCAAGGTAACATGTTAGTATGTCAAACCTGCCCCACCAGAAGTAGAATTAGCTGTCATCTTCATTTGACAGTCTAAGATACGGTGGTCTTATTCCAGCAACTACTCAAGAAATGCAGGAAATAAAAACTGACAAAATTAAAAAAACCTCCGTTATAAATATTATTCACAAATCATCCTTGAAACTCTTTTGCAGCATTAAAAGAGGCTGCATACCTCACTAGCAGCTAAAAGGATTTTTGTTTTCCTTAAATATAGAGCCTGTGCAATGCTTTATATTTCAGAATGCTGAATTCCAACTGAGGTTCAGTGCACAGAACTCAAACTGCTGAATTCCCCCCAAAAGGAAATGTTCTTGGAGCTACCTTGAGGCGAATGACAAAGCCTCTCAGAGGCTGCAGTGGGGATGAAATCTGACCCACTTTGGCCCGCTTTTGCCATCATCTTGTATACAAAAAATAATCAGCTTGCTAAGTAATTCCTGCTGTTGGTCCCTACCTTCTTTCTCTAGCTCTGAACAAATCTGAAAATACTGGATTATGCATATGCAGTGGGAGTTTAAAATGTACATAAAAATCCCATTACATAATCAGCTCCTTCTCTGTAAGGTGGGAATTAACCGTCATGCTTTTTGTCGACCACCCAATCATACATTTTTAAATAGGTCAAGTTTTTTAAATGTTACTTTTAAAATAAATGTTTGCAAATTCTTCTTCCTTTTTTCCCCCTTACTTAAGTTACCTACTTTTCACCTTTCATGCTTCAGAGAAAACAATCTGCTAGCTAATGTTAGAAAGTGGCTTCTGCATTGTTTCCTTTTGGAATGCTGAATTGTAAATGTGTGGTGTGTGTGTGCTGGGGGAGTACTCAAGGCAAACCATGCATATACAGATAAAAGAGAAAAGCTCTTCACTGAGGGCTGGTGGCCTTCTTCCCCTTAATTTAAACACAGACTGTGAATACCACTGCTAAATTCTTAAATCACATGCTCACCACATTTAAAAGGATTTTTAAGATAGCCATAGGACTGTGAAGTTGGCAGAAAATAAAAACACACTTTGAAGCAATTAGTGCTAACAAAGTGCAGGATGGCAAATTGTTTTAAATTACAATATTGTTTTGTTCTTCCTTAAATACATGCTTCTTTTCTAAGGACAGTAAAAATGCATCTTTCTTAAGTGTATTTTATATGATGAAGGAGAGCAGCATTACATCTTTAAAGTTCTTAGAGTACGAGTGTTGTTCTGGCATTAGAAGTTTTAATTTTTTCTTAGAACAAAAATATTCAGCTGGCTCAAAGAATTTCATTATTGGTGACATATTTAACTGAATCATAAAGCTGCATCACATTTATTTCTAAATTTTCATAAACAGGAATGAAATATTTTGCAATTTTAAAAGATCATTTCTAGTGGGAATGTCACAGTCATCCTTAAAATGCATTTCTGCAACAGGAATAACTTTAGAACTTTACGTAAATCATTATAACTTTTTTCATCATATTTCATTCCTGCAAGGATAAGGTTTGGGTAGCAGTGAAGCAATTTTTGGATAGCTATCTTTTTATGACTTGCCTAAAAACCAAACCCTGAAAAATAAGTCATATTTCTTTTTAAAGAAAGTCTTTTTACTGTAAGTCAACATGACTGTGCATCTTTGACTCTACCATATTTTGCTAAAAATTTTGCGTATTTTGTTTTTCTTGGCATTCTCGACAGCCTTCAATTTTATTCTGTGCAGCTGCCTTAATTAATGTCACACCCAAAGTGATACAAAGGAATTACTTACTTCATTCCTAAAACACAGCAAAGTTAGCTCACTTATACCTT